>JADLZK010001592.1:0-153603 GCA_015847255.1 Hyparrhenia diplandra | reverse complement strand
AAAATAGATGTCATTCTCGCTTCCGAGAAATCCACATTTTCAAAATGCCGGCAATTATATATTAAAATATATAAATAATAAAATATAATAAAATATTTATGCTAAGTAATAAATATCATTGGAAAGATCTTTAAGTCTAGTTTTTTAACAAATTTATTTGTAGATTTAAATATTGCACGTATTTTCTACAAACCTAGCTAGTCAAAGTTGAGAAAGTTTGACCGTGCGCATCCCATAGTGACATCTATTTTGAGATGGAGGGAGTACTTGTTTAAAACTCAAAATTGTGGAAACCAATAGCTGTTTTGGCATATATATAGGCTCGTTAGGCTGATTTGAGCCGATGGCTGATTTTGGCCGATTAAACCAATACCGGTTCGGCATAGTTCACTTTTAGTCATCTGTTGCGGTTTTGAGAACGTGATTTGAGGATTGTGATTTGTTTTTTGTTGACACGATCTTATCTGGACCCCTCATATAATTGTTTCTTGCATATATATATGTAGTGCCCGGAGGTGGTGGTTGTGAAACCCATCATGCGGAACCTCCGGGAAGTTTAAAGGGGCTATTGAGGATCTCAACAAAGGGAAGGCCGAGAAGGAGAGGCTCACGATGCAAAGGCTCGACCAAGTCTTCGAAATTTGTTGAGTCTGGCCGTTGAGTACGTGAAGAATTAAAAAAGGTGAGAAGGTACGAGTGGTTTCGGGACGAGTGCGAGGTGCCATTCGTTTGATCTTTGACACCACACTAATTAATGTGATCGATCTTATCTTTGTCTTGACTTACTTTTGTTGATGATGTACTATCTAGCTAAGTTATTAAAACTATGTGTGATGATCGATGCAAACTCGATGACCGCTTGCTCAATTTGATAAAATATATGATGCTACTAGTAGCTTGTTTGTACAAATTGTTGACCACACATACATATGCCTGCATATATAGCTAGCTATTTAATTTTACGGCATAGACCATGTTCGGTTTTACAAAGACGAGACCATGTTCAGTTTTAAAGCATTGAGAGATGGTATGCCATCTCAAATCAACCTAGCTCCAAGGCCAATATGTCACCACATAAAAGTCGAGAAAATAAAAAGCTAGAGGTACTTTTATAACAAAAGAACAACAACCAGTTCAAACACTCAAACCACACCATAAACCTGCACATGTCACATGAGCTTTAACAACGAAAGAATAGCTATGCATACTCATTTGCGATTTGGCTTTTTCGGCGCCTTTTTGCCACGGGCCCCTCCTTCTCTTTATGTCCATCTCTCGAGGTATGGAGTCAGCTCGCTCGCCCGAGAATCCTAGGGATGATTTTTTGCATCAAAAGAAGGGATTTCACCGAACTCATAGATACCTTCCTCTTCCACCGGATTTTCAAGTCCGATAACCCGCTTTTTCCCGGGAGAGCCACTTGTAGGTTCTTGCTTCTAGTGTCGCGCACATAGAAGACTTGGCTAACCTGATTTGCGGTACAAATGGCTCTTACAATGTCTGCGCACGGCCTATCCAAGGTCAACACAAGTGTAGCCGTATTTGTCTTTCTTGAGACACCTTTGATTATCGGGGAACCCATCTACATCGAAAAAGGGCGTCGTCATGTCTCCCCGGATCACGAGTTCCCATATCTCTTCAATCACGCCGTAGTATGGTTTTAGGTACCTCATGAGAATCGGTTGCAACAATACGAACACCCGGTTACGGTACACACTTTTCTTGTCTTGATCGGTTGTAAAAGGTGTAGCCATTTATGTCATAGCCCCGATAAGTTGTGATTTGAAGAAAGGCCCCTTTGCCCGGTATCGAGCTTTTTCGTTGTCACAAGAGTCGCCCGAACCGGCAAGTCGGTCTCGATCCGGATGTTGAACCGTCTAATATGTGCCCTCGTTAAGCGAGACAAGGTCAATCCGGATTTTCTTCCCGCAACAACCGATAATGCTCGCGGCGTAAGGATCTATCTACGTTTCGTGTAGCATCACAAGAGAGTGGGCTTTGTCAAAGTCGTCTTTCTTCGGAGTAATTTGCTTCTCCCCAAGAAACCCCTGTCCCCCGCTAGCCTTCCGTCATGACGAGACTTGGAGATGCCGATTGGATTACCGGGGGTCGATATAACGGAGACACCAATCGACCACCTCCTCGGTAGAATAGCACTTGCCATGCTTCCCTCGGGGGTGAACCCGACTCTTTGAAAACCTGTTCGAGTACTCATAAATCTCTCATACGGATACATGTGGTGGAGGTACATCGGTCCAAGATACCGATCTCCTTAACCGGATGGATCATGAGATGGACGGATATGTCGAAGAAAGTCGGCGGGAAGTAAGCCTCAAGGAGACACATCGTGTCACACATGTTCTTTTCAAGATCGTTCGGTTTTCATTCGTCGATCACCTTCTAAGAGATTGCATTAAAGAAGGCGCGAGGGCGATGATAGCCTTTAAGCACCTTTTTAGGCAATATGTTTCGGATCCCGACCGCAAGCATCGTCGTGAGCATGACATCGCAATCGTGAGCCTTCATCGGAAGCATTTTGTTCTCTTTAGCGGGCACAAGTTTCCGGACCTGGGCTGCGTATCCGGAGGGAAGTTTGACACTACGAAAAGAAGTCGCACAACTCCCCTTCTCTTGGGCGGGTCAGGTTTATGGCGGACAAAGGTGGGCGAGCACTTTGGTTTCGTCGTTAGGAAGGAGCTCGGGCCTTATGTCCATCTCCTCTAGGTCAGCTCTTGCTTTATCATGGTCCTTCGATTTCCATTTGTCATTCATGAGTGTCCCAAGCAAACTTCCAAAGACGTTCTTTTTCACGTGCATGATATCTATCTTTGTGGCGAACCGATATGTCTTTCCAAAGAAGGTAGCTCCCATAGGATTGACATTTTCTTCCACCTCTTCTTATCGGCGGGCTTTTTTTTATGTTTCGGCTCTTCGAGCTTTCTCTTTCTCTTTCTCTTTGTTTCCTTTGGTTCGTCGGGCGGGCGGTCGTATCCTTTACCACCCTTTCGTACACCTGTTCCCCATTGAAATGCCTTGGTGCGGTTGCTTTCTCCTTCGTCCCATCAAACCGATGTTTCATCTCACGGTATGGATGCTTTGTAGGAAGGAAACGTCGGTGCCTTACATAAACCCTCTTCTTTAAGTTATTGACCAAAACGGTCCTCGGTGTCGTCTAAGCAATGAAAGCAGTCTTTCTCCCCTTTGCTGCTCGCCGGACACGCTACGGTGTCTGGAATATCGATGATTGTGGTGAAGAGCGGGGCACGTAAATTGAAGCGCTCTTTCTTGTAAGCATCGTACACACCGACACCACCCTCTTTCGAGCTCCTTGAGATCGTCAACAAGCGGCCTCGGTACACATCGATGTCAATACCGGGCGATGAGGACCGAGAGATCAAGACCCGACATCATCATGTACCTCCTCGTGTTACCACGGCCACGGTGGAAGATTGTAGATAGTTAATAGCACCGGCCGACACTATGTGTGCTACTCATGTTACCAAAGGGGTTCATGCCATCTGCTCGGTGCAAACCGAATATTCCTTGGGTCATCGAAAAAGTTCTATGTTTGTGATCAATGTCCCGCCACCGAATACCATCTGGCGGGTGCCTTATATAATCATCACGCTTCCGCCATCCGAGTGCCATGTCATCGGTCGTGCGTCCTCGGAGGTTGCAAAAAGACGTTTTAGGCGAGGAACTATTGGAAAGTACCATGTAACCTTCCGAGGAACTTTACGGCGCACCTCCCCACCTTCTTCACCATCATCGGTTGTTCGTTTGTAACGAGAGGTTTTACACTTGGGGCATGCAAAGAAGATCTGCATAGTCACCCCGGAACAGGATGCGATCATACATGCAAGCATGAATTTTCTCGAACTTCAATCCCAAAGGACAAACGATCTTTTTGGCCTCATATGTCGTCTTTGGCAACACATTCTGTGGGGAAGCATATCCCCAATCACCCGTAGCAATTGTCTAAAAGCTCTTGTCGGTCCAATGGTTCTCGCCTTGAGTTGGAGAAGCTTTAGTGTACCGATAGCTTGGAAAAACTCTTTACGCTGGGCGAAGAGAGTGGTGTCCTCATATCTTTCAAGAGCTGTTCCGGCTTCTTCAACTCTTGATAGTGTATTCATCGTAGCCCATGCCATCACGCAAAGAACTTGTCCATATCCTCAACGGTAGGGACGGGGCTCGCGGCAAAGCTACGCTACTTCATCATCGATGAATTATTTCCTCATCCTCAAATGGCGCTTCTTCCTCGCCACCCGGCACCACTTTCGGGAACCTGCGCTTGTTCTCCGTCGTTGACACCTTCTCCATGCTTGTTCCAACTTGTGTACCCAGCCATGAAACCTCGAAGGATTAGGTGGGCATGGACCGTAAATGAACTTCGAAAGTATTGCATCTAGTTCCCGCAGTCCAAACATGGGCACCACAAACCCGGCATCCTGGGTCTCGCGCATATCGGCCTCCGCAGCCAGCTAGGAAAGATTGCAACCCATCTATGTACTCACGACCGCCGCGCGTCACCCGGTACATCCAAAGGGCTTCGATCCCCCATCGCCTACAAAATTAAGCATGGTGGAAATGGAAGAAATCCTCAGCCAATTTAAGTCAAGATATTGTTGCCAACAACTAGATGCTTTAATTCTATCTCAGCCATTATGCATTAATCGATGCGTAAGCACTATTGTATTTTAATTAGAAGCGTCCTAGCTAGGTTTGCTCACCTACAGTTCAAAGATCGGCCTGACTACCGTCTCGGCGACCCCCGCAGAGCCGGGCGGAGCACGGCCCGGCCACCGGGGAAATCCCTGCGCGGGGCTGGCGGAGCACGCCTCGACACGAAGATGGTGGCCGAGCACGCCGTGACGCCCCTTCTTGGCGCCGCCGCCTGAAACGCACGAGCACCAATATAATGCCGGAGAGGAACGCGGTGACAAAGGAGGAGAGCTCTAAGCATGCCCGCGAGTACTTATAGCTCGATGTGGCGGAGCACACACCAACGCAGCCGCCGCCGTCACGCGGCGTCCGCGCTCCTCCGCCCCCCCCACGTGGTGTGCCGCCACCGCCAGAGAGAGACGGTGCTCAACTGCTCAAGTGTGTGGCAGCAACACCTTATATATTTTAGAAGTAACCCGAGCGACTAACCCGAACGCACGCATAAGGTACAAAGCGCACGTACAAAGAATCGCCGCTAACGGATAACCCTAACCGTACGCTTACAAACGCATATCCGCTTTACTAGGTAGGAGTACTATAGTTACGACACATGGTACCACATACGCGCCAGAACCCAACGAACGTGGCGCGCTTCGCGGATGTGCCGCCACTTACACACGCATGCCGGCATCCATCGTCCGGCCGGAAACGGCCCAGCTTCGTTGTTACCACAAGAGAACGGGCCTGACATGCGTGTCCAAATTCAGGCCCAAAGGAAGGCCGCCTGGCCGGGCGAAGCGAGGCCCGTTCAAAACCGGATGCGTGCCCAGCCAAATTCGCCCGTACGCACGCCGCGTGGCAACATCCATCGCCTCTAGCGGGACGGGCGATCAGAGACTCGAGACAAATACAGTGCACGCCGCACCCGCTGCCGCCGTCGCTTATCGATACATGTCCGCAATACAAGCAAACAAAGATAGATACCGGGCGACAACACGCGTAGCGTCAAAATGACCGGCGGCGGTAGCGGTTTATGCGACATGTACGTACACCTGCTAACACATCTCGCTCGAAAACTATACACGCCGCCGGTAGTGGTCGAGACATGTACGACACCCGATAACACAACTCGTTCGAAACTATACGCGCCACGCTGCCGCTGCGACATGTACGCACACCTCCTAACACAACTCGCCGAAAATAAACGCTGTGTTCGTAGTGGTTGCGCCATGTACGTACACCTCCTAACGCAACTCGTCCTGAAAATAAACGCCGGCCGGTAGCGGTTCGCGGCATGTACACACACCTCCTAACGCAACTCGCCTGAAAATAAACGCTAGCCGGTAGTGGTTGGCGACATGTACGCACACCGATAACGCAACTCGCCCGAAAATAAACGCTGACTTTAATTTCACGTGGCCGTTACGCACCCTTGTACTGCTCCAAGCTGCCGGTATCGCGCACGCCGCCTGTACCGGTGTCAAGCAACACGGACGGGTATCGACCACGCCGAGTCCGTGAATCCACGCGCGTCTGTAGTACTTGTAACGGTACACGCGGGCGGCGCCTCGAAAAGGTGTCTCGTAACAAAACGCGTCTCAATTAGGGGTTGCATCCACAGTCGGTCGGTCTCGAAAATGCGCCTGTGATGAAACGCGTGTCTGAGATACGTTGAATTCTGCAGACACTCGGTTTCAAAAAGCGTCTGCCGTAGCCGCGCGTCTGTGCCCAGCCAACGAAAACGCGTCTCGATTAAGAAAACAGACGCGTCACATCAACACGCGTCTGTAATGACCTCCTATTACTGACGCGTATTGGTCTTGTGGGACCATCCGATGCCTATTACTGACGGTCGCCCAGCCCGCGCGTCAGTAATGTCACAATGCAGACGCTCGTTATTAGTGACGTCTCTGGGCTCACTGGCGGTTATTAGCCTTTTTTACATAGTGTAGCAGGAGTTGGCCCTTATAAATATTGGTTCCCCCGAACATTGAACTGCATTTCTTTAGTTTTCCTGACAGGTACTGTCTCATCAAGCATGACAATTTGTATCTCAATACAAATGATCTATGCATTTTTTCATCTTATATATCCTTGTGGATTATATATATATGAGGCCAACTTGATTATTTTAAATTCTCCTGGATTCTGTAAGAGCCATATCACCACCGCACACGGGGTCTGTAGCGAGCGCCAGACACCTTACCGAGAGCCTCTTATCGCGCACTCGGTAAAGGCTCATTTTACCGAGGGCCGCTCTTGGTGACATAAAGCTCTCGGTAGAGATTCCTTTACCGAGAGCCTCTTATCGCGCGCTCGGTAAAGGCTCATTTTACCGAGGGACACTCTCGGCGACATAAAGCTCTCGGTAGAGATTCCTTTACCGAAAGTCGTGCACTCAGCAAGCAGGGGCTCTCTGTAAAGAGGTTCTTTACAGAGAGCCACCTCTCAGCAAAACACCATGCTCGGCAAAGTTCACGTCTTTGCGTCTGACAATGACGAAACGGGACCCTGCCGTCAACACCGAGAGTCCACCATTAGGCGCTCGATAGATTATGGTCACTTTACCGAGGGTCTTCCTTCAGGTCCTCGGTAAAAAAAATATATATTGTTTTGATATTTGCGTCCAAATTTTTTGTGTGTGCTTCCTACAATTCCTCATAGTTCAATGCTAGATACTATATACAGCAGCTCGTAGCAGGACACTCGATGTTGGTTGTTGCTAGATGGCAATGTTGTCAAAAGCCGATACCATAATTCCACAAATATGGGAAACACCAGAGAATGGGATCTCAGCTCAGACTTCAGCCATCACGAGTCATGTATAAACGCAAGTAGATACGCATGGACTCATTGTCCAACGTCTGTGCAGACGAGCTTGGCGATTTCTTACTGGATGTGCGTGAAGCGAAAGGAATGTTCGGGCAGCTCGCCAGCATGTTGAATTACTGAAAACAGGCACAGACCGAGGACAAGGTCTAGAGGAACGTGCGTGACATGAGACAAAAGGCAGCGGTGGTGAATGTTTTTCTGGCAGAGAAAAACAAGTTTTTTGTTAGGAAGAACTTCTTATATGGATGCTTGCATTATGTAATAATTCATCTTGGGAACATAATTCATCGATCTACTCGTCCTCTGTGCCTGTACTCTTGTTTTCTCCGCCGCTAGGGTTTATTGGCGCACAAATACAGAGCCTTGTATCCTTTGCCTTTTATGAGTTAAAAAGGAAGAAAATGAGCTAGTCATCAGGGAGGTATATCATTATTCATTACGTGCTTCAAAGGCACCACATATGCAGGGCGAGGACAGTGTGCAGTTCAGTTGCAAGAGCATGTTTTACATGTGCAGGGGTCGCATTGAATCTTTGATAGGAGAGATGAGGAGGTGCAAGTGGAGTTGGTTCACATGATCCAGCACACCCAACGTTACAATGTGAAGTCTCATCAACTAACTGAACCTAGCATTAGCTCAAGATAAAACAGAAATAATACTCCTATCTCTGTATCAGATGCTTTGTTTTTATAGCGGGTCGTAGGTGCCCCATCAAGAGTGACAATTAACTCAACAGTACCATGGACCCATATGTGTCTTGGTCTTGTCTTCCTGGCTTATATAAGATCGTGATGTCGGACTTGATTCAATCCCCATCGTTATGTATAAGAGGCATACGGCTGCTTGTTCATGAGCCAACATGCTAGATACAAATTTAGTCAATAGAAATATACATATATTGATATATAGACAACAGTACTATTGGGTTGGGAAACATCAGAGAATGAGATGTAAGCTTCAAGCAGATAATCAGGGCCATATAGAAATGTTTTGCATACTAGCTGATGATGCAATTGCGTCGTATGGACATGGAACGGATCAAATGCCACCGACAAGGAGTCGTGTTGCAAGGCACAATCGAACGCCGAACTGCGCTGAGGCTCATTGCACAGAAGGATGTGGTAGACATATGGATGGTTCGCATTCTAGATGACAGCTGATGTGCACCTCAACATCTGACAGTTGCTAGGTTGCTCGTTCCAAGCTTGATGCATAAGGCGGTCAGGCAGTGAGAAACGTGGCTATCATTGACTCAACACATGCAAACCAGAAGATTAGTTACTCTACTGGAGCTGCAGGTAGTCATGCACCAAATCCTTCATGAGAGCAGTGTAGGTGCCATGCATATGTCCATGGTAGGGTGCAAGACCAGGAGATGCATGTGAAGTTCATTGAAATGAGACCTTCTAGTGCATCAGTGAACAATAAAGCTCAATAATACTCCGATCAGTATCAGTGTATTGCTTTTGTCTTCATGGTTGGAAGGTGCCCTCTACACTGTCAACAATGCCAATATTAACACAATACCAATGACAAATGTGTGTCCGTGTCCTATCCTCCTAGAGTAACTTATGTAAGTGGCCAAGCTCAATTCTATCCTCCTCAATTATATAAGAGGCATGATGTTCTTCGTTGCCCAAGTGTGCTGCAACCTTTGTTTCAAATTGTGTGTCGTTTTGGCTTTTCTAGTTTCATAGATTTTGTTATTTTTCTAGATATGTATTATGTTTAGGTGCATTGCAAAAACTATGAATCTAGAAATGCCAAAACGACCTACAATGCAAAAGCTATTGTAGTAGCTAGGTCGATCGATGTTGCCAAATGCTCTATGATCGATGTTGACGAATGCTCTATGAAGACAAGGAAAACATATAGACAAAAAAAAAAATACTGGGGTGGGAAACATCGGAGAATGGGATATATGTAAACCTAGACTTGCATGATGAGCCCTGTACAGACGAAAGCAGTGCCAATTGATGCCATAGCAGAGGACACAAAACCAGAACAAAATAAGAATCAATTGCATAACATCCGATGTCATGCAAACCCGGTGCGCAACTTGTGCCATATGGACACCGAGCTTATGCAACGGTAAGTGTGAGGAGACGTGTTCCAGGCTCAGCCTCCCACACGATGAGGAGATTAATTCTGGCCGATGTGAGAACCATGTAATGCCTGAACATCCGAAAGTTATTTGAGTTCGGCTCAAAGGAAAACACAACATGCACAAAGAGTTCGTCTCGACAAGCACATGAACTTGTCCGCTGGTGCCGCTCATCATATCGTCTACTACCTAGGTCTGGTTCATACTAAATGAAAAGGCAGAGAATAAACTAGCTAAATACTAGTTGTCCATCATGTCAACTGCAACCTGAAGTCTCCAACCTCCGGGTCCACGAGGACCCAAAAGAAGTTTATATTGCTTCGATTAAACTAATTTTTCATTGAATCCAAGAGTTGTAGTCGATAACAGGGACTGTCATTTCTGATGACTTTGCTTCACTGCATGGACGGCGACAGGATATTACAAAATTAAGGGTAGTGCCTCTGTTCTTATATGAAGCTGCATGCCGGTGACACAGACAGAACAATCATAGAACATATCATCCGTGATACCCGGATGGAGGACAGAGCTATATATACGATTAACATATACTATGTCTAAGATGTATCTTTTTATGTCAAATATATATATGATTGATTTGAAATATGCAATGGATGGTTTCCCAGGAAAATCTCAAAAAAAAAATGCTGCATGATAAATACTAGTCAAGAGCCAATATGCAATTGATTTGAACTTGAGCATGCTGCATGATAAATACGAGTCAAGAGCCAATACCACAATTCCACAGACATGCAGACAAGAAAACTAGGCCTAGGAGGCACCAGAGAATGGGATCTAAGCTCGAGTTCATGGGCTTGCAACCCTTCATATTCGACTGAGGCAAGAGCCCAGCTCGAGTCCGCGTGCGCGTCACCATGGCTCTCGGAGACGGTGCGTCTCCGCGCGTGGGGCGACTCTACAGCATTTCCTACTCTCTCGCCTTCTCACATTTTGTGTTCTGTTCATCTCGTCTCCGGTGCTCCATCCGGTGCTGTATAGCTGCAACCCAAAATTTCCGTACATAGGTGTGTCTAGAGAGGCTCGTTCACATTCATCTAGAGCGAAAAGCGAATGGCAAGCAAGGCGTAGAAAGTACAGGAGGGAGTGGGCGAGAGGTGGAGGCTGGAGTGCAGGTATTAGTTTTTTTCTCTATACAATCTGTATTGTACTAATTAAATCGTTGGGAAGTCCAGAACTGAAATCTTGACTTTGGCTGCTTCAATATTAGTTTTGGAATTATGAGTTTTTACTTTCTATGAGAGGCGTGGGTTGGGGTAGGCAGTACAGTAATTACCGTCAAAGTGAAAAGGTCATGTGATTGTTTTGGCATAGTATGGCTTTCAATTTTGTATAACCTTTTGATAATACAGGGTTTAGACAAAGAAATCACTTGTTGGGTCGATCAGGCTCCCTCAAAAAGTATGTAGTCACTACTAGGAATGTGTTGATACATGACGTGTTTAGTTGGTCATAGACACCCTAAAAATTGTCATAGATAGTTATCTGTGATGACCCTTCAGTTCATCACAGAATCCTCGTCATAATTGATGTTTGCTCAAAAATTCCGTCATAGATGCGCTACATTGATGACGATTTGCCATCGTCAAGAATAGGTTTTTCATATGGCTCACAGGCTTATTCAGTGATGAAAGTAGCCGTCATGGATAGGTTCCATGTCATCAGTGCCATCTCAGCATCGCGAGGTGGCATCTTACGTGGCAGGGACAGCCACATCAACTTGCTGACGGGCCTGATGGGCCAAACCTTGTTTTTTTTCTTTTTTACTTACAGTTACAAAGAAATCAGGATGGGCTTGGCCGGCATAATGGGCTGGGTCGGGATGACGGCTGGGCCAAACATTTTACTGGGCAGCCCATTCATTTTACTTTTGTAGGCCTTTTTTTATATTGCGCTTGGGCTTTTATTTAGGCAAACATATTAGGCCAGCCCAACTAAATAACAGAGGCCCAAAACCAACAGCATGACCACAGATTCAAATGCAACATATTCAAATTGAACCATAGATTCAAATCAACCACAGATTTGAATTCAGCCACACATCCAAAATATTACATCACAGAATTGTCAAGTCTCAAGTTTCAAAATATTACATCACAGAATTCTCAAGTCTCAAGCATCAGCACAGCCACACATCCAAAATATTACATCACAGCCAAGCACAGCCAAGCAGTTCAAGTTCTGTAAACCACAACCATATAGGATATCACAGATTCTCAGCCTTTCAAAAGAAGCAGCCACGCCGCCACGCCGCACAGCCTTACCTTGTTGCCTGACTCGATGGAATCATGGACATCAAACGCCGAAGTAGAGTATCAGTCTCAGCTTGCCTGACCAGGGACTCCTCATCTTTCTTCTTCCTTTCTTCTTCTATTGTCTGCACTTTCTTCACCATGTCATCCAGCTGTTGGCGCTGAATGTTTACCAGGTCCCTGAGATCTGCTGATGTCTGCTTCTCCGACGCCAGTGCTTCTTGTAGGTCGCGGCGAGTTCCAACACTTGAATCAACATGTAAGCCCTTGATCCCCACATTCACAAGAAATTTATTCTTCTTTGTCTTCTCAGCAAGAACTTCATAGACAGCATCATTGACCGACTTCTGTTGACAACCATCCTCAACAGGAGCAGCCACCTTCATCTCCATTTCAGCCTAGCAGAGCAAGGAACAGAACAAGTTAAAATAAAATTTTGAATGCATACTGAATTCAATGTAGCATTTGTTAGTGAAGTCATTGGCAATCTACTTACAATAGCTGATTCTACGTGAAGAGTGAAGGCTTTCTTCTTGCTGCAGTGTAGTTCTTTAAATAAGTCAAGCCCATTTGGTGGTGCATCTATGTACTTGTCCTCCTAAAGAATGAAAGGAAGCCAGAAATTTGAGCCTTTTACTTGTTCTAAGTTTTTTGTACAGTGAATGAGAGAACATCACACTATGAAATGGATAACAAGGCATTATGCATTAAACTTAAGTTAACTAAACTAGACTTACCAATGCAACGATTTGCATTTCATAGCTCCGAGATCCGGTTGTTTGGTGAAACTGTACTCTAGCTCTGTTTGCTTTGTTCTTCTCGGCCAGATCAACTACAACATCAAAGTTGTGATCAGCAGCACCTATGAGATCCTAAACTTGAGATAAGAATTAGTGCCTAAAGCTTACCATTTTTTTTTCATCCTTCCAGTGTTCAACAAGTTGAATCCACTGAACATCAGTCATGCATTGTACAGGAGATGTTTTCAACACCAGATGTAGTGGATAAGGATCAAAGTACTTCTTTTTGAGCTTATATCGCTGCTGGCGAACAGCTCTCTTCAACATTGCCACACATGCCTTTTTCACAGGAGCAGCA
The DNA here is from genome assembly GCA_015847255.1 of Hyparrhenia diplandra. Lineage (NCBI taxonomy): Eukaryota > Viridiplantae > Streptophyta > Magnoliopsida > Poales > Poaceae > Hyparrhenia > Hyparrhenia diplandra. Next base: position 140,634 of record JADLZK010001592.1, on the reverse strand, counting down.
GTTATGTCCATATTAAAGCGTGTCTGAAAATAGTACAATCAGTAATCCATGCAATACAATGCTATTAGGTGCATTAGTAACTCATTGATAGCCCAAAGTTCAGTCACTGACCGAAACTTTTTCGATGTAGAACTTGAAGAGCTTCTCTTGGTCCTTATAATCCTTCCATTTTGGGAAAATGGGCATATAGTCCCTGACTACAATGTTGCACTCCGAGGCAAACATTGCAGCAAGCTTCACTGAATTTGGCCTTATCTTCCCTGGTTCAATAAGCACAGGAAGTTTGCTCTTCCTTGCGCGAGACATCCTTTCAACACCTTTTCCTACATTAGGTCCCTTTATCCATTCCTCCTCAAATTGTTCTTCATCTGCCAAAGACAAAAATTAACATGTGTGGAGTGCTGATTGTACAAACTAGAAAGGTTTTGATGTGTAAGAAATAAGAATCTGGCAAAGATACCTTCAAGATCGACATCTACGTTTTCATTCCAGCATGCATCCTGAAGAGTTTGATCATCAAGGTTGGGTATAGAGTCCATGTTGTTGTTGCATCCAACACCTCGAATAATGCATGACAGAGTTAGTGATACGTATAAGGCATGGCATTTCTTTGAGTAAGTACTTGTTGATATAGTTAGCACAAACCTTTTTCGGTGTGGGCGCTAAGGTCGTACCATCTTGAGTATCACAAGCACGAGCATCACTTGCGGCCCGGGATTGGGATTTCGGTTTGAGTCGAAGAAGCTTCAACATCACCGAAGCCTGAATTGGGATCTCAGCCTTCGCATAGAATAAAGCAGCTTTGAACCCTGTGGTGCCACCACTCTTTTCCCCCAATGCCATGCGTACTCATAGTAGTCTACAACAAATGAAATAAATGAATCGTAAGTAATCCGTAAGTAGTGAATTATTGTCAAAGGTGGTAAAGCATTAATGATTGGATACAAGTCATAACTTTACCTTGGTACATCCATGTCCGGACTTCCTATTCTTAGCGGTACTAGGATATCATCACTTAGGTCATCCTCACTTTGTTAGTTTCATGTTCATCATTGCAATCAAAGTCGTGGTCCTCATTGTGCTTATTCTTTTCCATTGTCTTTTTGAACTGATTGTCCAAACACAAGACATCTTAATTGTGGCAGGCCTAGCTGTTCCATCATAGCATTGTTGCGTTGACATTTTCTTATCTTTTGCATTTCATATTCAGGGAACTTGGGATTCTGCATTAACAAGGGCAATTAATGAATGTAGGAGATAAGAGTATTATGAAACTTTAAGCGATGATGCAATAAATCCATGCACTTCAGCCGTATGAGAATATGAAACTTTAAGCGGTGATGCCAATTACAAATAGTGAAACATATACAAACTGTACAACAAGCGAGGAGCAAGGGCAATCGGTTCCGCAAAATATAATGGAAAAGGGGACCAAATGTAGGAGCAGGGCACGGCTGACGATGGGTAAGATATGCTTGATTTTGGCCTCGCCCGGCCCGGCCGGGCGCTAAATCAAAACATTGCATTCTTATTTGGAGTGGCCACAGGCTACAACTACTAAGCAACCCGGCATCACGATGTCAATAGAGCATAGCAAATGCAAGGAGCGACGCCACGAGCAAAGACACAGCAGCGAGGTCAGCCCTGACATTGCACACGGCAGGGTCCATCCTGATACACTGTATTTTTTATCACTTTTTTTTTGTTGCTGTTATCCCAAAGCATGCTTTTAAAAAAAAAATCTCCCAAAGCATACATGAGTAATCATCACAGGATTCAGGATGGACATAAGTAATCCATTGCTGCCCATGGCACTCATCAACCACATCATTTGATAAAGATATGTCAAGTTTCATTGAAGCTAACATTTAGCAATACATCAAGTTCTATCATCTGAGATTCTGATCCATGATGGGCATCATAACAAAGGGAAAAAAGACACATACGTTGGCTTCATGTGTGTGCATATCGACCAATCATCACACATTTAGCAATACATCTAGTCCTTCGAGCAATATCAGTTGCTTGCACCCCTGCTTCCCCTAAAACAGCTTCAAACATTCTGTGAACAAACAAATTTCAGCAATTAGATAAGAATGCAAATGTGTTAACATACAAAATACAGAGGTATGAACTTACTTTATATAATCCCGGACCTGATCACAATTGTTTAAGACATACCAAGCCATCTGATCATAATCTTCAGAGTAACCATACTCATATCCACCAATCAGATTAACACCATGCCCAAAAACATCAACAGCATAGGCCGATGGATCTGAGAATCCTGGGTTTCTTGGTGCTCGGTTGAACCTAGTCTCCACATCATCCATATACCTAGAGCAGAATGTGAGGGCTTCCTCTGCAACATAAGCCTCAGCAATCGAGCCTTCTGGACGTGCCTTATTCCTAACAGACCTCTTCAAAGTGTACAATCGTCGCTCAACAGGATACATCCACCCAAATTGCACTGGCCCTCGAAGCATTGCCTCGTCAGGCAAATGGACAGCAAGGTGAACCATTACATCGAAAAAGGCAGGTGGAAATATTTTCTCAAGCTTGCATAGTATTATTGGTATTTCTGTCTTCATTTGAACCAAGATGTCTTTGTTCATTGTTTGGCTGCACAATTCCCTAAAAAATTTCCCAAGCTCCGCAATTGCCACATATATATCATCGTCCAAAAGACCTCTCATACCAGCAGGTAATATTCTTTGCAACATAATGTGGCAGTCATGAGTTTTAAGGCCATGCAAGCTAGTTCCCTCTCGCAGCTTATGCATCGCTCGATATTTGCAAAGATAGCTGTCCGAAACTTTGCTTCCTTCAAAAACTCAAAGAATTTAATTTTTTTTTCTTTAGACAATGTATACCTAGCTTCTGGCATGTCGTAATCATCTCCATTCGGCTGTAACTGCAATTCTGGTTTAATTTTCAAATCAGCAAGATCAAGCCTAGCATTAGTGTTGTCTTTTGACTTCCCACGTATGGCAAGAATGATACCAAGGAGGAGTTCACAAATATTCTTCTCAATGTGCATCACATCTAAATTGTGTCTAAGCCTCAAAGATGGCCAATATGGTAAGTCCCACAAACTCATCCTCCTACCCCAAATTGGCACATGCCCCGTTGAGCGCTTCCTTTTTTACCCACTTCTACATGTTTTAACTTGTCCAATTCTTGTAACACCTCTTCGCAGTAAATGTACCGGCCTATCGATGCTTTCATGTAGAGAAGCATATTCATTGTTCGTGGCGCGGACATGATCCCAAGGAAGGAAACGGCAAGGTGTCCAATGTAAATGCATCTTGCCCCTTATTTTATATGACAGAGGATCTTTGTCACAATGGAGACAAGCATGATAACCTTTAGTTGTACGACCGCATTGAGTACTAAGTCTTTGGATAATCATGAATGCACCATAATATCGCAAAGACGAAGCGTAAACTCTTTTCCCCGCCACAAAGATCTATTGTATCCACACCTTTCCAAAGTTCAAGTAAATCCTCTATAAGAGGTTGGAGGAAAACATCATAGTGTTTGCCAGTGATTTAGGACCAGGGATCAACAAAGCCATCATGAAATTTGATTCTTGCATACATGACCAAGGTGGAAAGTTGTATGGAATCACAAAAATAGGCCACATACTATAAGAAGATCTCATATTGCCAAACGGATTGAAACCATCGGTAGCCAGGCCAAGTCTAAGGTTCCTTGCATCATCAGCAAAATCTGGCCAGCATTTGTCAAAATCTTTCCATGCTTCTCCATCTGCAGGATGGGACATTTCCTTCTCTTTGGGAACCCTTTTCAACTTATGCCACTGTGCTTCTTCTGATGTTTTCTTGGTAGCAAATATTCGTTGAAGCCTAGGTTTCAATGGAAAATGCCGTAATACTTTTTCTGGAACCTTCTTATTCACAGGATCTTTCCATCTTGATGCTTGACAAACTGGACAATTGTCAAGATGTGCATAATTATGTCTAAATAACACACAATTGTTTGGGCAAACATGTATTGACACATAACCCAATCCTAATGTATGCAACATTTTCTTTGCTTCTTCATATGATTTGGGAATACAATTATTGGCTGGGTGAGATCTGCTAAGGATTTGCAATTGTGCAGTAAAGGCTGAGTTGGTGATTCTATAATATGACTTCAAATGGAGCATCTTGACTACCCATGAAAACTTTGAAAACTCACTGCAGCCAGGATACAACTCAAGCTTTGCCTCTTCCATCAGAGTTTTGAAAACAGACTCAGGGTTAGTAGATGGGTTGCCATCACCAGCTGTTGACTCATTAGAAGGTACAGTAGTCCTCTCAAGGTCTGTTAAGATATCATCAACTCTATCCACATCATTGTTCTCATGTTCCATATGATTAGAATGTGGATCCACATCTGCTGGTTGCTCCAAAACATGAACATTGTTGGACTCTCCATGATTAACCCACCTTGTATATGTACTGGACATCCCATTGAGCAATAAGTGCCTCCGCACTTCTGTTATATCCAAGGATTTGCGGTTAAGACAATGACTACAGGGGCACAAAATTTCTGCATCTCTAGGAAATCTCTCTTCAACAAATTGTATGAAATTACGAACACCACTGACATATTCAGGCGTGAAGAGTCTGCCATGTATCCATCGCCTATCCATCTGCTACAGAACAACATTCATCACAGCCATTAACCAGGCTTAAACTACCTATATCAACCTAAAATCGATTTCTAATTGGATAGCACCTCAAATACATACCAGGCCAGGCTAATCGAGGAGTGAGCTTCAAAGGACTGCAATGGAGCTCGTAGATCTCGGCGGGAGAGGACCAGCAGCCCACTGCCGCACCCCCCGCCAGCGCGACCGTCGCACCCCCGCCGTTGCTGCTGCCGCCACCAGCCTTTGGCCGCTTTTGCGGGCCGCCGCTGTTGCCACCCCACCATCGCGCCCGGTGCCGCCAGCCCGGGTTCGCCGCCCCAGACTTCGCCGCTACGGCCCGCAGCCTGCCGCACCCCAACTTCACACCGCCTCCACGCCCTACGCCGCCCGTCGTCGCCGCCGCCGCGCCGTCGCCGCCGTCGCCGCCGCCCGTGCCGCCACCGTCGCACCGCCGCCACCTGACACGGTTTGATTTGGTTTTGTTTACGACGCCGCCGCCCCAATTTGATTTGGGGCGATTTGTTTTGTTGGGGCCACTTATTTAATTTGATAAAAGAAAACAACCTTCTATCACAATCACAAATTCTTTCATAGCGCCCTGGTAAGACTCTGCCCCTCAGCTCAGCGGGTCGCGAGTTCGAGTCATGGCTGGGCACCTTTTTTTTTTCGTTTTGTTCTTTTCTACAGCACAGTAAGCCGCCAACATGGAGGTCCACGTCAACATCAAACAGGCCATGTCATCATCGTATACATCAGTGATGTTTATTCAAAATCGTCATAAGTAATTATGTTCTTGACGAATGGTTTAAATCGTCACTGATTTAACACCTAATTATCAAATCGTCATGGTCTGAAATTTCTATGACCATTTCAAAAATTGTCAACAGGAAACCGTCATGTATCAACACATTCCTTGTAGTGAGTCTAGTTCGTCCTCCAGTATGGGTGTCACCATCATCATTGGATTCACTGTCGTGATCTCCTAGTTTCATGGTGGAATCAGATTATGAGTTGTTGTTAGCAAGCTAATTTTCAGATACTGAATTCAAATAGGGCCTAAGCTACCACCATTCCAGATCAGTTTTCTCCCGTTGGCTAGGAGCAACCTCAGGGGCAACGTATCCTCCGTCACGGGCACAGAACCATTCCCCGTATGTGGCAACAAGACTGACTTGAAAGGTCTCCGGGTGGTAAAAGGCCTTTAATTTAGCCTAGCAAATTTAACAATCGCGCCGGATTAGGATCGGGCCGTAAAACTATATAATTTTGAACTAATCTCTACTATAATTACGAGTTTGAATTATTTGAGATCCACCCAGCAAAACGTCCCCCGCTGAGGCTTCATGCACCTACCAAATTGCACACATAAAACTCCCACCATAAAAATTAAGGGCATCACCGAACTAATTTATTAAACACCATTTTGCTCTCTCTCGGAAAAATAACCCTACGTGATTTGGGGAGGGGGAGATCGGGGTGGCGGCGGGTCAGGTGCTAGGGGGTGGTGGCAGCGACCCGTGACTCCACGACTGTCGGTGGACTCCCTCCGACCGCAGCGCTGCCCTCCACCCCAATCTCCGACGGCAGCGCTGCCCTCCACCCCAATCTCCGACGGCAGCGCCGCCCTATGCCCTCTGACGGCGAGGAGATAGGGGTGGCCTAGATCCGCCGGTGCATGCTTCCGCCGCTGCGTCACTCAATCAGTGCGAGAAGGAGATTGGGATTGAGGCGGAGGAGGAGACCCGGTTCCATGCGGCTGCTGCGCAGTACTCCACGACTGGCGGCGGACTCGCTCCGCTGCCCAGCGTGCCACCCGGTTCTGCGATGTTGGTTTCCTCCCGGACGAAAGAGCAACGAGCCTTGGTAGGTGAGGAGCCCATCCACATGGCGACAACTCTCCACAGCATTCATCGCCTTTCAAGAGATTATATTGTGTAGCTCAACAGCATAATCATCAAGCCTCCCACTGACATCGGCGATGCCAAGCCCTCAGCTCTCCACCGGTGCTGTTGCTGCTGCCGCTGCATGGCAGGCGCTCGAGCCTTTGTCAGTCCCTTTGCCAAATCATCGACGATCAACCAACAAGGATGCATACCCACACTTCTATTTCCTTTCTGCAGTGTGGTTTTGTGGTTTGATCTGATCTAATTAATTACGTGTTGGTGTACAGCAGAGAAACTACTCCTAGGTGAATAAATCTGTGCAGTGGGCGCAAATTAGATTTGGCATAATGCTTGAAAACATATTCAGCTAATTGTATTATCACCTATGTTTCCAGCTGACAGCCTAAGAATCGGTTATGGCACATGCATTAATTTTTATTAGTGAGCACTGAGCAGTATTGTTTTTCAGTTAGGAAATTTGTGTGTGTTGCTTTCATGCCTAGCAGCAAGTTACCCAACGTTATTTTAATTTGTTATTTTAATTTGTATATGTTAGTGCTCAAATAAAGTTCATGCTACATATTAAGGTCATCCTGCTGCCTCTTGTACGAGATGGTCAGTGCTTGTGTCTGTCTGTCTTGCAAATGGGTGTCATACTGGAAATATATCTGAAACTATAGCTTTGCAGAATTATTAAAAAAACAATGTTCCAGTGCAGCTTGTTCGTGAGTTTTGCTACATGTTTTTGTTTTCATGCGACGTAATAATACCAATGTTTCTGAATGTTGTCCAGTGCGAACTCTCCAATGTTGTTGTGACAGCGGGAGGAATACAAGCAGTGGATCATGGTTGAGTTCGCTTGCTGCAGAGCCCAACAGGTTAGGGGTTTACTTTCTGGAGACATCCCGGCTTGCTTGCAAGAAAGTGAATCATGACATGAGGATTAGATTTGCTTGCTTGTTACAAATTAATCCAGTGAGAGGAGCATGGTCTCCCAGTGCTCCAGCATGAGCCAGCGAGAGGTGCGGATGTGTGGGACGAGGGGTCCTCCCTTGCAGCAACGTGGCAGGAGACCATCACCGTCGGGCCGGACGATGTGCCTGTGTTGGAGGTTGATTCGCCCTCTCCTTGCATTTGGAACCATTTTTAGGATATCTTGGCCAATAATGTTTGGTGAGCTTTGTGCATATTTAGGGAAATTTTAGTACTTCGGTTGCCCTTCACAACTCCGCTTTACTTATATATCATCATTTTTTGTTTTTGGACTTCAGTGGAAGCCTCCGAGGTATTGATGACAAGGGGTGGTGGGAGTGGCCTGCAATGGAGGGCTGCTGATGACACTATACGGAATTGATCAAAGGAAGGATCAACCATCAAAGATGATGTGAAGGATGCGAGGACGAAGAGTTGCCATATATCGACTTTTACCCTCGTCAACCCTGTAAACAAAAAACTATGCTGCCATATATCGACTTGAGTTTTCTAATTCTGTCTTCTCTGCTCTCCCCACTTTCTTCATGTGCTCCCTTGCCCTGCCCAAAGGAATTATTAAGATGATTGATAAGCCAAGAAAGCACTGTGTTTGGAAGGGTGCTAGCTCCAATGTAACTGGAATCCCCAAAGCTGCCTGGACCATGGCTTGTAAGCCAAAGATTGAGGGTGGACTGGGACTTATTGACATAGAAAAACAAAACAAGGCCCTGCTCTTGAAGAATCTCCACAAATTCTTTAACAAGGAGGATATTCCTTGGGTTCATCTTGTGTGGTAAAAGCACTATAGAAATGGTAAGCTTCCAAGCTACATTAAAAAGGGCTCTTTCTGGTGGAGGGACATTTTGAAGCTCCTACCTGATTTTAAAGGGTTGGCTAAACCTATTGGCAACAATGGTGAATCTGTTCTCTTTTGGCATGATAAGTGGAATGATGTTCCTCTGTCTACTGCTCATCCTGAGCTCTATTCTTTTGCCTCCAACAAGCTGATTTCCCTTCAGAATGCTCTTGCTCATGAGGAGTTTCAGAATTTGTTCCAATTACCTCTCTCTGAGAGTGCTTTTCTTCAGTACCAGGGCCTTGAGAATCTAATTGGAAATCGTGCTGCAAATGATGATAAAGATGTGTGGGTTTACTGCTGGGGATCTGGCAAATTTTCCTCCTCAAAAGTGTATAGAAAGCTGGTTGGCTATTCTCATGTTGATGTCTCCTTCAAATGGCTTTGGAAGTCTAATTGCCAGCCTAAGCACAAAGTTTTCTTTTGGCTTTTGATGAAGGACAGGCTTAGCACTAGAAACATCCTGAGGAGAAGAAATATGAACCTTGACAGCTTTCATTGTGTTCTTTGCAGCAGTTTATCAGAAGAAACTGTGGACCATTTATTCATTGACTGCCCCTTTTCAGCCATGTGTTGGAATTGGATAGGGGTGCAACTCTCTGATGGTGTCTCCTTCCCAGATCTTAATTCTCAGCTCAAGATCCAGCTGGGGACGGCTTTTTTATGGATGCAATCATCCTCATGTGTTGGTCTATTTGGATGTCTAGAAATGGTCTCATTTTCAATGGAGTGCAACCAACCTTGGAGGTCTGTCAGAGCATTTTTTTTGAAGGAGTTGTCACTTCTGAAGCATCGAAAGTGAAGCCTGCCATTTTGCCCCAGTTTCTTCAATGGAGCCAAGCTATTTCTCAATTAGGATCTTGATTTTTATTTATTTTGTTTCCTTTTTTGTTTCCTGAATTTCCCTAGATGCTGGTTTTGTACTCTTTGATGTTTGACTTATTTCCTGGTTCTTTTTTAATAAAGAGCTGTAGGGGCCTCAGCCCCTCCAGATTATTCAAAAAAAAATATCGACTTGAGTTGCATCGAATGCCTGGTATATAGGGGCAAGATCAAAAGGTGCATGTGGATTTAATTAGAATGAGACCATTTTGTGTATTAATGAAAGATAAAGTTGAATAAGACTCCTGTCAATATCAATTTATTGCTTTTCTCTTTGTAGTTGCGTTGGTTTGTGTCCTATCAACAATGGCAATTAATTCACTACCATCGTTTAATATGTGTCTTGGTCCTATCATCCTCGATTATATATAAGAGCCTGAACTTGATTCTATCCTCCTCGATTATATAAGAGGCATAAGATCCCTGCTTTTCCATTAGTTAGCGCCTGCGTGCGGCTCCAGAAAGAGCGACTCTGCATCGACGTTGACTGTTTCTGCTGCCAAGTTTCGGTTGTTTTCCTCATGTTTCCTATTCCTATTCCTCTGTACTGGTGCATTGTATGTTGGTATTTGGATATTTTTTTCCTTCTTAATTTCCCCAGTCTAAGGGCACCCTTGCTGCCGGTTAAACGAATATATAGGTGTGTCTGGAATGCCTCGTAGCTCAAGGCATGTGTGGTGGTTGGTAGTATATTGACATGAGTAGTATTTCCTAGTACACAACAATATATTATATAAATATGACTATCAAACCCATGAGAGTGAGAAGTGCCAAAACACATCTCTTACTATCGAATCCAAAGCTCAAGCTCGGACAGGAGAGCGTGGCCACGTCGCCCGCTTTTCCCAGCCGTCCGATCGGGCGCGCGAACGGTTCAGATCGTACGAGCCCCGGTCATTTTACAAAAACGTCCTCGACCTTTAGCGAAATCACTCTTCAGTCCTCCCTTCCTCTCTACTTTCGCTTCCTCTCTTCCTCTCTCCCCGACGTGGCGGGTGCACCAGCCGGCTCCTCTGAGGCGGCGGCCCACCGGACCGGGCACCGGAGCGGGCGGGGGGACGGCGACGGGCGGCGACGCGACCACCGACGCGGGCCGGCGCTGCCGCTGGGGCGCCCTCCCCCCCGGCCCTCGGCGAGACCGCGCTCCACAGCGCCGTCGCGACCTCGCCCCGGCGCGGTGGCCGAGCGGGCGGCGGCGCAAGCACGGCAGCTGCATCCATCCCGGTGCAGTCATGCCCGTGCGCGGCTTGAACCACCGGCTACGCACCACTCCACGGCACGACGGGCCGCCGCCGTCTGCCCTGCCGAGGGTACCCACCAGCCATCCGCAATCCAGCCTCAAGAAATCCAAGGTCAGGACCGGTGGTGGCGTTGAACATATTTGGGCTTCGAGCTCGATATCGACAACGTCTAAAATATGTTCGATGAAATCCTAGAAGGATGAGAGAGCCCGCGGCGCGAGTGCGATGCTGCGGCGATGCGGCGCGCCGAGGGTCTGGTCCACTAGCACGTGTCAGCGCAAGGTCTCTCAACCGCCATCCTGCGCCATCCGTGGCTCTCACCTGTCTCCGACTTCCGCCTTGAGGCCATCCTCCCCGTAGCCGTGGCTAACTGGCCATCGCCGCCGCAGCCACGCATCGCAAACAGCCGGCGTGCAGACCCTCTCCAAATAAGGCTGCCTCCGATCTTCCCGAACCGGGCGACACCACCGACCGGACTGGATTCGATGTTATCATGCATGGCGCATGAGTTGTTCGATGGAATGCCCATGAGATAAACAAAGGGTACTTGCTTGTATGGCCGCATTTGCTACCTTGACTGCTTTCATACATGCATGCTGTATGCTCATAGTGTGGCCAAGCCGAAGATAATTGATGACTTCACGGAGCAGATATGCAGATTTGGCACGGCAGCGAGCAAATGCAGCCGTCTTTGTTGCTCGATAAGAAATAAGATTTTGCAGCAAAAAGTCTTCAGCATTAAGCTACAGGTTTGTTCCTTTGATTATTTAATTTCATTTGCATCCTTGTATTGTTTCAACAATTTCCTAAATCTAACTCCCTGCTCTTACACTTCCCATATGCTTGCATGAGCTACATATAGCATCTAACATTTCAGGATCAAATATTGTGCGTTACTGTGTAATATTCAGGGAAAAAGAAACGTGAGACCGACGGTACTTGCCTTTGATGTGAGTTTTTTCACCCTTTTTTTGGGTCGATAGAGCTAAAGACCACAAATATTTTGTTTGCATTTTCAAGCTTCAAAGCAAGTAAGTTTAGATGCAACATCTGACCTGCCCCAACTCTTGTAGGCCATATTCACCTGTGCAGAGATATTATATTGCAGCACATGGTAATAGTCAATTTCCCAAATGTTTTTCCTTACTACCTTCAACTTAATATGCCATTGGCATCTACGGTGGATTAGATTTTGAATGCTTCAAATCAATGTGCATAAAAACCTTTTGAACCAAGCAGTGTGCAAGGGCAAGTAGTTCTAAGGAACAAATAACAACAAAATATTTCTTTGTCTCTCGCAAGGTATAAACAGAGGCAATCTTTAAGCTGTCGACCATGTGCGAAAGTGAACCATGTTTATTAATCTGTACTACAAAGGATGGAAGTCACTTTGCTCCTTTGTGTGTCTTTTGTTTGTACGCATTTTTGTTCAGCTTATTAAATGTATATACTCAACGACCTCTGCATCTCTTACTACAATCTATCAACTATATGAAAGAATTTCCAATTTCGTATCGTATTTCTTCCTCTGCTAAATCACTATTCTGTAAATCTCATTGCGTACACAGCAGTGGCAAATTCATAAATAAAAAACATTTGTACAGTCAATTGTAGAATACCCACACTAGAAATTACTACATGTTTTTCTCCTACTGATACAGGTTCAGAATTAACTTCAGTGAGCATTGTGGATAGCTAGAGACATTCATCCAGCAGGGGCGCAGCAAAGCTGCGCCTGTTTTCTAGTTCATACAAAACCAGCCAAATGGGCTACGTTACATCCTTTTTGTGAAATGGCTCTTCTTTATTACCAGAATATCTACACGCAATTTGAAACTAAATGCTGCTTTAATTAAGTTGTGTATTAACGGTTTTGACGATACAAAATACGGTACTCGACATTCTCGTTGATTGGCTCATTGGAGAACCCAAACTTTGGATGCCACCGAAAGTACAGAAGCCTAGTCAAAAGGAAAAGTGATCCAATAACCCCACCAGAGCTGCCTCAAAACATTATGTATATTATTACATATCTTACTAGTATAGTGCCTATACTAACCCCACGCCTTCATTTCAGGGATGCCCATAAAAACAACAAAATCATGATTGAATATTTCAGGTTAAATAATAGCGCATTCATCGCATTTCAAGAGATTATATTGTGTAGCTCAACAACATAATCATCAAGCCTCCAAATAACTAAGCTATGACCATCAAGCCTTTAATCTGTTACTGGTTTCTATACCAGCACAAGCCTGTTAGAATTCTTGTCAAGAGAGATGAACTTACCCTTTAGGGTATCAAGCAGTTCTATGTCAAAGTGGGAAAAGGCTTGATGGTCATAGTTAGCGTTCCCGTTTCTAGCGCTCACCAGTCTCTTGTCAAGATTTCTTGTCAAGAGAGATGCAGAGACATAGCATTCATGTCAAGGGAGATGCATGGACATAGAATTCTTGTCAAGAAAGAATTGCTCACCGGTCTCTTTTTTTTAGATAATGGATAATACAATCCGGCCTCTACATCCAAGGATGTACACAACCAGTTATTACAAAGATCGATAAGCAAACAAGCAAAAAAAGGATAGACATATAAATTATAACAAACGAAAAAGATGTTTCCACCCTCTATTTGAAATCTCTAAAGCAACCATCTCTAAACGCTTGCTCAAAACCACGAGGGTGTCCTTTTGTTTGCTCAAGACGCTTTAGCTAGGCCCAGAACGCAGCCAATAAGCTCCCCGAAGATAACCCCTACATAATAGAGTTAGATTTCAACGTTTTGAAAATCACGTCATTACGACATCTCCAGATGGCCCAGAAAAGAGCAGCCACACCAACCCAAATCAGAGGTTTAGTCTGTTTATGCTGATTACAAAGCCAAGTACCAAACATATGGTTAACTGAAAACGGTTGTGTTATATTAGTAGCATATAAAATAATCCTCCAAATCATTTTGGCAAATGGGGAGTCAAAGAATAGATGTTGGATAGTTTCATTCAAATTACAACATTCGCATTTCTGACTCCCCTTCCAATTTTTCCTCGCAAGGTTGTCTTTTGTCAAAACAACACCTTTTTGGACAAACCAGAGGAAAATTTTAATTTTTAGAGGTATTTTCCATTTCCAAATCCTCCTATGCTGGAAGGTGGATTTGTATCTATAGCATCAAGATACATAGTCCAGACTGAGAAAACTCCAGACTTAGATAAGAGCCATTTAAAATAGTCCTTTCCATCCACCAGATCCACATTGGAGGTTAGTGCTACAAGGCTATGCCAATCTAACAGGTTATTATCCACCAAAGATCTCCTAAAAGAAATATCGAGATGATTACATGACATAACTTTCGAAACTGTTGCATGTCGATCGCTAGCTATACTATATAAGCTCGGGTATCTAAATTTGAAAGGCTTATCACCTATCCAAGTATCATCCCAGAACCTTGTACTGGTTCCATCTTTAATCAGAAAACAACCTTTAGCAAGCACCTCATCTTTGATATGCATGAGGCCTCTCTAAAAATGAGAGTCATTTGGTTTGGCTGAGACATAGAATTCTTGTCAAGAGAGATGCTTAGACATATAATCTCTCACTGGCTTGACGCTCGCCAGTGCTCATCTCTCTTAACAAGATTTCTAACACGCTCGTGCTGGTATAGAAACCGGAAAAGAACTAGCTAAATAACAGTTGCCTATCATGTCAACTGCAACCCCAAATCCTCAATCTCCACGAGGACCTAAAAGAAGGTTATATTGCTTCGGTTAAACTAATTTTTCATTGAATCCAAGAGTTGTAGTCGGTAAGACGATAACAGGGGATTGCCATTTCTGAAGGCTAGCTTTGCATCACTGCATGGACAGGAACATGAGTTTGATTAGGATAAGCGATCTTTTTCTCAGACAGAGGAATTCCAATCTATAAGGAAACCTCCTAGGATTTTGCATGGATATCAAGTCCGGCAAACGATCCTAAGGCAACATGCAAGCGCTACGAGAAGTAGGTGCTGGAGATCGAAGTCAAGGCGGCCATTGAGGAAGCTGGCCGCACCTTCATCAAGGAGGTCAAAGAGAACCCTAGCTCCACCGGCGCCCAAGATTGAGGCCGAGGTGGAGGCCAAGATCACCAGCCTCCTCTCGCCACCCAAGGAGGCGATGTCACCACCAACGCCGACGACAACACCCCAGCTCATGCATGCCGGAAACCCCTCAAAACACTTCCCAGGATTGGCTCCTAGCTTTCTCAAGTTGGCGTTCCCAAATAACGACCACAAGGATGACCCGCTGCCCTAGCTCAACTGCTGTGAATAGTTCTTCAAGGGCCAAGGAACACCGTCCAAAGGATCATGTCTGGTATGAATCTTACCACCTGACAGGAGGCACACAACAATGATACATGTGACTCACAATGGAAAAGGCCATGACAGATGCCCACCGACACGATGCAACCCGCTGGGGGAACATGCATTCCTCTGTAAGACCGACACTGTCGATGATTAAACTGAGAGCTTCCAAGCGGACGTGGCTCGCGCCGACCACCTGGAGGAGTAGCAACAGATCAACATCAACACCATAGGGATACTTGAGCCCCTCAAAACCGACATCGAGCTACAGGATCCCTAGGACATGGAGACGACCATGTCACTTGCCAGGGCATACGAACGTTGACTCGCCATCCTTTACACACCTGGCAAGCCACCCCTCTACCGTAAGGCTAAGGCACGCCGTTGTCAACACCACCGACCATCACGATGGCACCCCCGTCAAGGCCGTTCAAGCAGCTCACCGCTGAGGACATGGCAGAACACCATCGTGCAAGCACCTTCTCTGACTGTCATAAGTGCAAGCACCTCTTCGACATCACCGTCTTCAACGACTATTACACCAATGACAAGGACAACGACACTGACCTCATCGCGCTGATTAGGGACCCGGACTCCGCAGTACGTGGCGCTCCATCCCTCTACCTCATCGGCATCATCGTTGGCGTAGGATGCATTCTGGTGGACACGCGGGCCATGCACAACTCCATCTCCCCGCAAGTCGTCCTCCTCGCCGGCCTCCGCATGCAGCCAGTCAAGGTCAGGGTGACGGTGGGCACATGTGCTACCATCACCTGCCAAGAGGCCTCCTTTGAAGTTCCCATCTGCATCAACACTGATGTCTTATACATCGACACCTACGTCCTCCATAGTGGCTGCGACATCGATGTCATCCTCGGCATGCCTTGGCTGGCAAGCTTGGGACGCGTGAGATGGGACTTCACCACCCTGAACCTGCAAAACTACCGGTATGGGTGCGCTACGACCTTCACGTAGGCGTCAGGGACCCGCACGCCACCTCCTGTGCTGGAGCAACCGGCCTACCACAATGGGGCTGCCAACACCGTGCCCCGACACGGGAAACACCCCCAACACGCTACTACATTGGACCTCTATGACACAACAATTAACACCTTTGTTTGCCTTAGCCAGGAAAACCTCCACCATTAACACCTCCACTGGATAGCCCTCGACATCACAGTAGGCACAGAGGCACTGGCATGGACACTCGAGGACGGCTTCGCTTTCTTCGACGGGCAGTTCTACTTGTCTGCATCATCGCCACTCCTGCCAGATCTCCTAGAATCTACTTTAGGGAGGTCCCCCAACGCAACAGCCTTCTCGCTATCGGCGCCTACACGTCACTCCCCTACGACCGCCGGGCCGATGCCCATCCTTCGTTGTTTCGACAACATGGATCGGCATTTCTTCAGCATCAACGTCTACATCCACTACAACACCACAAGCAGAGACATGACCATATGGAGTCAAATTCCAGTCTACATCACGCCGCCTCTCCATGATCGCTTCATGCGCCTCGAGGGCCCGTCTCGCGACATGCTGCATCAACACCTCGTCACGGGCATTACACGTGATCCACCACTGGCAGCTCGTCGATAGACAACGACACCATAGGGACATGCCCTCCACTACATCTACCATGGCTAGATAGGAAACCTCCACTACCTCATGGAATTTGCACCGGAGCAGACCCGCCCCAACATGATTATCGCCAACCCAGTCCAAGGATGGTTGGTGCTACGCGTGGAAGCCATCATCCCAGGCCAAGACGATCCCGTCCCAAGCATCACAAAATGGACCTTCGTCGAGCTCGAGGACGCGCCAGTGGAGAATGGGGGAGGGGGGATGTCACAGCCAAGGGGGCTGCCCCCTAGGCGCGCGCGCGGCTAGGCTACCGACGCCCTTTTGCGACTATTTCAGTGACTAAATATTTGAGGAATAAAGAATATTTGAGTTTGATTAGGATAAGAGATCTTTTTGTTTAGAAAAAGGAATTTCAATCTATAAGGAAAACTCCTATGATTTTATTTGGATCACAAGTCCATCAACTAAAAATATAGGGCAGATGTAAGATATTGAGATTAAGAAAGAAATAAAGAAATCCTTCTCCTCCTCCACATGCCGCCCGCCCTCTCCTCATGCCCGCGCATGTGCTGCCGCCGCCGCCGCCACACACCGCCCACCACCGCCCCCAACTGCTGTCACACGCGCCGCCACAGCCTTAGAGCCCGGTCCGGACTGTGACAACATGATTTTACAAAATTAAGGGTAGCGCCTGTCCTTGTGAAGGTGCATGCCGGGAGACACAGGTCATTTGTAGAACTTATGATCCGTGATACACGGATGCAGGGAAAGAGCCTGCAAAGTTTGAAAGCGCACATTTATCAGAACTATATATATGAACAACATATACGGTGTATCTTTTTACCTCAATATGTGGGATGTATCTTTTTAACATATGATTGATTTCAAATGTACAAAGGATGGTTGTCTAGGCAAATCTTCAAAAACGAAAAGAAGACATGAAGAGAGCTATGTATTTTTGAGGGCCTTAAAAGCACCACGCATGGCTGCATTGTATCTTTGGTAGGTGAGCAATAGGGAGATATATGACGAGCATGTAGAGTTTAATCACATGAATTCTGGCTGGCAGACTGATTGACTGAAATTAACCACAACGAACAGAGCATGTGAAACAAATAAGGAGCTGCGTTTCTTTAATTTTCATAGTAGGTAGGTGTCGCATTCAACATGGCAATTAACTAAAAACTCTAGATCTATGTATGTCTTCTTCCTATATATCCTTCTGTATATATGAGGCCGAACGCGATCGATTACTAGTCCTCCACAATTCTATAAGAGCTAGCCATATGGTCCCTGGAAATTGAGCATGCTGCATGCTAAATACTATATATAGTAGCTAGGTCTCTTGGGGTGTTGCTGGTTGCCAAAAGCCCATGTAGTCAAGAGCCAATACCCCAATTCCACATACATGCAGACAAGAACAATAGGATTGAGAAGCACCAGAGAACGAGATCTAAGCTGTAATTTCCACCTCTGCGAGCAGAGTCGTGCCCATGGCCGTGCCACCAATATGACCAGGGCCTTAGAAAAACACCCTTGCAGCAGAAGCCCTGTGTATTTGAGTGGGGCAAGAGCCAGCTCGAGTTTGTGTGCACTTCATTGTGGCTCTTGGTGCAACTTTGCGTGTGGGGCGACCCTTCGTGTTGTTTGCCTCCAAGCCCGAAGGCCCCCATGGCATTTCATATTCTCTCGCCATCGATCTCACGTATTCTACGTCTATTCGTCTCGTCTCCGCGCCTCCACCCGGTGACGTCTAGCTGTGTGGAGGAGCTCGTTCATTCATATAGAGCGAAAGCGAATGGCAAGCATGCCATAGCAAGAGGGAGAGGGCGAGAGGCACCGACAGAAGCAGTGCTGGTATTAGTTTTTCTTTTTTTTCAATTCCATCTATATTGTACTTATTAAATCCTTCATACAAACGTCCGAACTGCAATTTGCGGCGATATTATATCGAATCTTGTAACTTTGGAGTTTACACCGGAGAAGATGGAATGCTTGCTGAATTTCATAGCTTTTGACTTTGAATGTCAAATGTTGGTGTTGCATTCAACATGGCAATCCGCCCCATCAAATTGAACCATCACCGATGGATTTGTCATTGTTTTAGCAATTTAAATTACCATTACAATATATTAGCATAACGCACCTGGCCGGAGAAGAAGGGCTCAAATCCTGAGACCAAGGGCTTTGAATTTCTCCAAATCCCATGATGCTCAATGACAAGGCAAATCTAACTGTTTAACTAATTTATAGTGGAATGAAATTGTTTGATTGTTAAGCGTCATGTTAGCATTATTTCATCATAAATTGTCATGCAATTGTCCTTGTGTGAATCATGCCATTATGGTACATTTATCGAAGTTACGAGGCTGAAATAGAGTTAATATTGCACATGGTTCGATTGGACAATCGGACAGACAATGTTGCAGATTAATTATCCACACAACAGACTACACTAGATATATAGTACATGCATTCCAAATTCAACAGAGGAGGTCTACAAATGTGGGTACATAAATAAAGAGGCAAAGCATGACCACTTCTCACATTATTTTTCTTTAGCCACACATGTTAAAAGAGAGGATATGATATTGTAGACGGGTCGACAGGTTCTTGTGATTCATCAGTAGACATGGAGGCAATGAAACAAACACAAGGCATGACAAAATGTGTGCAAATTGTGGGAGTTCGAGACATCAGAGGAGGAAAACATATTACGCACACAAGAGGTCAGCTAACAGGAACTTGATACGTGTTGGTGTCGTTGTCGCCCACCACCCCAACTGCAACCCCAACCTTACAGGGACATGTTGTAAAAACAGGTTGTGCCTTTGTCCTAAAGAAGCGGCACGCACAGGGCACTGTTGTAAGGTTTGGGTTGCCTTGTAAAATAGTATAGATGAATAAACTTTCTGACAAAGAGACAAAGACAGGCTCCTTTGATCCTAGTTTTTGAATCATATCCAACATGAGCATGATCATGGTCATTAGCCCCACTATCTTCTTCTACTAATTCTATGACGGAATAAGCTACGTAAACAAGTTATTATAGCCAATATGCTATAGCCTATTCCCACATGTTGGGATACCGGTGAGTTGAGAGCCAAAGACATGTTTGACTTTCTTCTAGCCAATATCCTAGCTCCTTTTTGTAACTTGAGCCATGGGTGTGTTTAGATCCCTGAAAATTGTCACTGTAGCGAACTAAAAAGCATTGTAGCACTTTTCATTTATTTGTGGTAAGTATTATCCTACAATGGGGTAACTGGGCTCAAAAGAATCATCTCACAATGTACATCTAAACTGTGCAATTAGTTATTTTGTTTAACTACATTTCATACTCCGAACATGCAGCTTTTGGTGCATTTAATGCTTCGATGTGATTGGAATTTTGGAGAAAAGTTGCGGGAACTAAACACACCCCATGTAAAACTTTGTTCTCCATCGTTTTGTTTATGCTATAACCAGTATGGGGCTACCCTCCTGAATTTTGAATAAAATAAGGTAGACTAGCACCAAGTGGACTAAAGGAAGTAATCAAGACTTGACACCAAGCATGAAGCCACAAACAATTCCAATGGAAAGGGAGAAAGGGACACCATTTTTGCTTATGTGCTAAGAGCATATCCAAGAGTGCCCCATATGCCTTCCTCATTCTTGTTTTTTAGCAAAAAGGAGAAAAACTTATCTCCAAGACTACCCCATGTCTCTTCTGCTTGGCAAATTCATCTCCTCAGTGCATAAAAATACGCGGACTGGAGTCGTGTGCTTCTCCTTCCGCGCCATATCTCGATCCTGTGCCGTGTCTCCTTCCCGCGACACTTTCTAGAGCATCTGCCATCTAGGGTTTGTTGATCTCCACCGCCGGTGTGCCAGCAATCTACTCATCCTGACCAGTGTTGTACTCTTGTTTCCTCGGTCGATACGGTTTATTGCCATGGGAGTATGTAGCCTTCTATCTTTTTCCATTCACAAGTTAGAAAAAGAACAAAAAAAATTAGGCATCATTTTGTTAGAGAAAATAAGTTAGGCATCATTTGGGAAGGTACGTATATGATTATTCATTCTGTGCTTGAAATGCAGGGCGAGGGACAGTGCAGTGTAGTTGCAAGAGCAAGTTTCATGTGTGCAGCTGTCGCATTGAATCTTGGGTAGGAGAGCTGAGGAGGAGCATGTGTGGAGTTCATTCACATGACCCAGCACACCCAACTATGTTGTGTAAAGGCTCATCAACTGACCCAAATAAATGAATGGAAAACAAACTGAACCTATAGCATTCGCTCATGATAAAACTGAAATTGTACTCCTAAGTGTGTCAGATGCTTTGTCTTTACGGTAGATAAGCGCCACATCAGGAATGACAATTAACTCAATAGTACCAACAATTACCCATATGTGTCTTGATCTTATCCCTCCTATATTATATAAGATTGTGATGCCAGACTTGATTCTATCCCCATTGGTTATGTATAAGAGGCATAAGGTCGCTTGTTCATGAGCCAACATGGTAGACACTACGAATGGTAGCCAGGTCGTTTAGTGATGTCGTATGATATAGTCAATACAACAATACATATATAGACAGCAGTACTATAGGATCGGGAACACTACAAGAATCCTATTAATCCGTGATGAAAAATTTCTGTCACTGATCACTGACAATCCGTCAGCAAATAGGGTCTATGATGGTTTCCAAAATCATCACGGATTGAGCGTAATGGATTTGACGGTTTACTGATAACCATCACGGATTTACGAAATTGGTGACGTTCTTAAACTGTCACGGCTGAGCCTGAAGCCCAGTCAGACCAGCCCAAGCCAATTGTTTGTGATGAAAAATAACCATGATGAATGATTTGTCAGATCATATTGGTTGCTTACATGGCTCCTTATGTGGATGATGACATGGATGCTGGAGGATGACGTGCATGAAGAGGCATCCCAGCCCATTTATTAACAGCCCAATATCAAATATGGGCTTTTTTTCTAGCTGGTTTTGACATGACTCAGGACAGAAAATCGTTTGGTTGTAGGAAGCATCATGGGAGGTATCACTCTAAGCTTCAAGAGCACCACATGCATGTAGAAGATTAACCACCGTATGCGCGCCATCCATGACAGAAAATCGTTTGGTCCGGGATGTCTATGAGGTTGCTAGATAAGTTGTTGCTTGTTCGAAACAATGTTGGTGTCATTGACTTAGAACTTGCAAGCAGCAGATTACTCTACTTGAGCTGCATGTAGTCATGCTGCAAATCGTATTCATAGTCAGAGACCTACTAGCCTTTCGTGTACAATGAGTTTTGAATTAATTGTCAAAGAACTACTCGTATATATGGGTATTCGTGTACTACCCCATGCTGGCAACTATGTTGGACCTACTAGAGATATCTCATGCTACATGCAGCCTGCCTCTGCTGTCTTTCACTTAATTTATCCTGATTTTGTTATGTTGAACAAAAGCTAGGGTAGCACTGCCTGTATTTTAGCGATCACGCCGAAGCGAGTTTTTCATTAAGCATAAAAAAGTTTTTGCAGCGCCTGTAACTTTCACATGAGAACACATGAAGAGAGCATGTACAGTTTAATGACATGAGCGCAGTGCACCCAACCCTGTTGGGCGACGTGAATTCTGGCTGACTGACTGAAATAAACCACAATGAATAGAGCATGTGAAATAAACGAGGAGCTGCCTTTCTTTATTTTTTATAGCAGGTTGGTGTCGCATCCACCATGGCAATTAACTCAAAATTAAAGATCCATGTATATGTCTTCTTCCCATCCTTCTGGACTATATATATATATATGAGGCCAAACTCGATTACGCAAAGTCCTCCTCAATCCTATAAGAGCTAGCCACATGGTCCCTAGAACTCGACCAAGCTGCATGCTAAATACTATATACACAGTAGGTAGGTCGCTCGGGGTGCTCTGCTGGTTGCCAAAAAAAACGATGTAGTCAAAGATCCAATACCACAATTCCACGGACATGCAGACAAGAACACTAGGCCTGGGAGGCACCAAAGAATCGGGTCGAAGAACAAGTCCATGGGCCAGAGCTCAGCTCGAGTCAATCTGCGGACGCGCGTCACCGTGGCTCTGGGTGCCACTTCACGCGAGGGTTGACTCTATGGCATTTCGTATTCTCTCGCTGTCTCACATATTCGCCGTCTGTTCATCGCGTCTCCAGTGCTCCGCGCGGTGCCGTATAGCTATCTGGAAAGGCTCGTTCACATTCATCTAGAACGAAAGCCAATGGCAAACATGGCGTAGCAGTAGGTAGAGAGCTAGCGGCGGAGACAGGAGTGCTTGTATTACTTTTCATTCTACTTTTTTTCAATTCCATCTATATTGTACTAATTAAATCCTTTGTACAAAAGTCCAGATCTGCAATTTGCGAGCGATATGATGTATAAATGCAAGCAGATACACGGACTTTTTGCCGGAGTTGTGGTGTCATACTTGGTGACTGTTTGCTAGACGTGCATAGTACGTGCAAACAGGGAAACGTGTCGGCACAGCCAGCAAAGATTAATTAGTGCAAACAAAATAACATGTAAAAAATGACACAACACATGTAGCAGCAGTGACTGCATGTTTTTCTCAGAGAGAAAGACAGAACCCTTCTAGGAGAAGTTTATGAGGAAGAAGTCCTCATATGGATATGTGCATTGTGTAATAATACATCTTATGTATATATATATCATAAGGGCAGCTCCAGTGTTTGGTTCGAACCAAAAACCGACAAAGCTCTGACACAGTTCAACAAATTTCACATGCTCCAGTGTTGCATCTGATTTGTACCAGAAGAAAATAATAAACAACTCTGAACTACCGCTTTTGATGGAGCACGATGCCGTGTGTACAGGTTAAAGCGGGCTGCATGCAATATTTTATTCGGTTCGGAGCGAACCGTCTGCAGCAACCGCTTTGAGAATTGACGACGATAGTTTGGCACACTGCAACATCCTTGGTTCGCTTTATCTGCCCTCGCTTTTTGGAGTACACTGGAGGTTCTCCAAGATCAGTAATATAAAGGTTGACCGATTCTCTCACATTATTGATATGTTGGTAATCTCGTTCCTCGGTTTGTGCTCCTTGTTTTTGCATGCCTAGCGTTTCGTTTTATAATTCTTTCTTCTTCTCAAGTTTAGTGTTGTTTTAATCTATCTAAAACTGTGCTAGGGTATCGAGATATTGGTATATCCGAAGTTATAACCATCAGTAATTTTTTTAATCACAAATTACTGATAAACTGTGCCTTTCTGGTGTTGGATCATGTGAACCAACTCCACATGCACCTCCTCATCTCTCCTATCCAAGATTCAATGCGACCGCTGCACATGTAAAACATGCTCTTGCAACTGAACTGCACACTGTCCTCGCCCTGCATATGTGGTGCCTTTGAAGCACGGAATGAATAATGATATACCTCCCTGATGACTAGCTCATTTTCTTCCTTTTTAACTCATATAAAAGGCAAAGGATACAAGGCTCTGTATTCGTGCGCCAATAAACCCTAGCGGCGGAGAAAACAAGAGTACAGGCACAGAGGACGAGTAGATCGATGAATTATGTTAACAAGATGAATTATTACATAATGCAAGCATCCATATAAGAAGTTCTTCCTAACAAAAAACTTGTTTTTCTCTGCCAGAAAAACATTCACGGCCGCTGCCTTTTGTCTCATGTCACGCACATTCCTCTAGACCTTGTCCTCGGCCTCTGCCTGTTTTCAGTAATTCAGCATGCTGGCGAGCTGCCCGAACATTCCTTTCGCTTCATGCACATCCAGTAAGAAATCACCAAGCTCGTCTCCACAGATGTCGGGCAATGAGTCCATGCGTATAGGTATATGCTTGCGTTTATACATGACTCGTGATGGCTGAAGTCTGAGCTGAGATCCCATTCTCTGGTGTTTCCCAACCCTATTATTCTTGTCTGCATATTTGTGGAATTATGGTATCGGCTTTTGACAACATTGGCATCTAGCAACAAGCAACTTCGAGTGACCTGCTAGGAGCTGCTGTATATAGTATCTAGCATTGAACTATGAGGCATTGTAAAAAAAGAAGAAGAATTTGGACACAAAAATCAAAACAATATATATTTTTTAATATTATTAAAAAATCTTAGGATCCCCGTGAAGGAAGACCCTCGGTAAAGTGACCATAATCTATCGATCGCCTAACGGTGGACTCTCTGAGGAGATCATTCTCTGGTGGCAGGGTCCCGCATATTTGTGGAATTATGGTATCGGCTTTGTCAACATTGGCATCTAAAGACGTGAACTTTGCCGAGCATGGTGTTTTTGCATTGAACTATGAGGCAGGTGGCTCTCTGTAAAGAACCTCTTTACCGAGAGCCCCTGGTTGCTGAACGTGCACGGCTCTCGGTAAAAGAATCTCTACCGAGCATGGTTTATGTCGCCGAAAGAACCTCTTTAGCGGCCCTCGGTAAAATGAGCCTTTACCGAGCGCGCGATAAGAGGCTCTCGGTGAAGTGTCTGGCGCTCGGTACAAACCCCGTGTGCGGTGGTGATATGGCTCTTTCAAAATTGAGGAGAATTTAAAATAATCAAATTGGCCTCATATATATATAATCCACAAGGATATATAAGATGAAAAAAATGCATGGATCATTTGTATTTGAGATACAAATTGTCATGCTTGATGGGACAGTACCTGCCAGGAAAACTAATGAAATGCAGTTCAATGTTCGGGGGAACCAATATTTATAAGGGCCAACTCCTGCTAGAAGAGGCTCAATAGGGGCTAGTGTAGTGGCTTCTCAATTGCACCCCACAGAGCGTAGCTTTGAACGTTACACTGGTACAAGTTGTAATGTGTGTGGTTCCCAACATTCATTATTAGCATACATTCATGCAACATAGTCGTATGTGACAGACAGCTACATGCAAATAAGTAGGTTATGTTTCGCAAAAAAAATATATGTAGGTTATAATTACATAAGGAGAACGATATGCATGCGAAACAAGCCAAAGCTGAGCCTATAGACCTCTCTACTGCTTCGTGTGCCTAGCTTGCACCGCTGCACAAACGACTGGAGAGGGACGGGTCCAAGCTTCTTTTGTTATCCCATTCTCTGTTGCTTCCCAACCCTAGTATCCTTGTCTGCATGTTCGCGGTAATTTGGCAACGGACAACATCTTTGATGTTAATTTGCTTCCTGACTATTGCTTCAAAAAAAAAAAAAAAAAAAGCTCTTGACTACATGGGAAATTTGGCAACGGACAACATCGAGTTGGGCGACCATGTATACTATCCAAAAGGATATATAGGACGAAGACATGGTCCACTGGTACGCCTTGAGTTAATTGTTGTGGTTGACCGGACACCTACCTTCCACGAAAACAAAAGAAACCAGTTGCATCTCAATCTTGCAGATCAGTTCGTTATGTTTCATTTATTCAGTCAGTCAGACACTCTACATGCATACAGCAATAAGGTCGGGCGTGCTCAGGTAATGGATCAATGTACCAATCAATGTCTATAAATCAGTGACACCTATCTTTGATGCTGTCGACGAGAGATTTCTGAATGATATTCTTTGATTAATCAGCCGGTCTTCCTTTGAACCCATAGGTTTTGGTGTCTTAGTTTTTCAGTGCCAAATATATGGATGGCGTGTCTCATGAAGAACTTACGAAGCTTTTGGTTTTGGGGTCGATCTGCCAGAAGAAATTCTTTATCAGGAAGTTATTTTTTTTCTTTTATGACTATTCGATAGTATATTTTACAATAAGAAAGAGAGGATGAAGGTACAAGAGATTGGCAAGCCAGGGCTTAGGGTTGCCACTGTCACTGTCGTCGTGCCATCCACTAGCTTGTTTCCCACAGTGTGCTCACGGCGTCATGACCGAGCCACCACCGCAACATGACCAATTGTCATAGATCTGAGTCGAAGACCATCAAATTCGACAAAGTATCAACTCGAACTACAGATCGGGCACCAGAGGACAAGCACCTGAGAAAACCAGATCTAGCAGATCACTGGTATTCGCCGTCTTCATCATCTGGCCTGCCATGCTGGGGACAATGTGCCGAGGGTCATACCGGGGAGAAGGTGCCAAGGGCTCGGTACCTGCAACTGAATCAACCTCAGCTACATTGAAAACGGCCTGGAACTGGCAAGAACTGTCAACTCGAGCTTACATTCCATTCTCTGATGTTTCTCAACCCCAGTATGTTGCATTGTCTGTGTTTTTTTTTCTGTCTTCATAGAGCATTTGGCAACATCGATCAGCAGCTATATATATAGTATCTAGCACGTACATGTGGTAGCTCATCACCGGCAGGGGACCCTTATGCCGGCCTCTTATATAATCTTGGGGGACAAAATCAAGTCTGGCCGCGGTGTTATATAGTCCAGGACCAGGAGAATAGAACCAATACATATATCGGTCACTGCTATTGATTGGGCACCTAGCTACCATGAAGACAAAGGCAAACGACAGTAAATATAGGAGTATTACTATTCAGTATTCTGATGCATTTTAGCTCAGCTCAGTTTGTTTCGTTCACTCATTCTCGTTAGTTGAACCTTCACACAAAAAAGCTATCCGCTCATACACAGCATGGCGTGTGTATTGCCATTCAGCAAGAAGGTGCACTGCTATTAGGGCATGCACCTCCAGTCCTAACATCGAACCAAGGCTGAGACAGCTTAGAGGAAAATCAACCTTGCTGATTGTTCGTTCTTTCCAGTGTCAGCGTCGGTTACTGGGTCTACGAAACAATTAAATAAATATGCACTTTCCTTGCTTCAGCTGCTTGGACAAGTGACTGGAGCGTTGTGCTCCATTTTATTGATTGCCGATGGTGCAAACCGAAAATAATAGTCACTTTTGCTTGATTTGAAGACACTGAGCGTGTGTCCAATAATTGTCTACAGTAGTCCATCATTACCATATGCCAGGATTTTACTATAGCCTGGACCTAACGTGCCTAAGACTATCCGCACTTATGTTTCTCTATTTTCTTCCTTTATACATGCTGGTCATCACGATTCCCTCCTTTATAGTACCATCTCCCGCACTAATATCTTCTTTATATCTTTACTCTATACCAACAATCATCAGTGGGGTTCATTTTTAATTTTATCTAAACATATCCATGTAAGATCTTGTTTTGAAGATTTTATCGAAACAAATTCGATGGAGTAATCGAATTTAATTTGGATATTTGGTTTATGAGATATATCATTTTTACTTACCACAAATAATGGGGCCCGCCAGTGATGCTTTTATCCCTCTCTACTTTCTCTGCCGCGCACGGTTCGTGGTCCAGGAAAAGCCTTTAGCGCGGGAACGGAAAGGCGCCAGATTTACAGAGAGCCGGGACGTCCAGCTCGATAGCGCAGGCATTTCCAGAAGCCGCTGCAGACGTTTCTTCCGGCATTTTGCTTACCTGGCCACTTTACCGGACCCCAGTGCAGAGAGCCTAACCACCTCAGATCAAATTATTAGCCCACACCCATATCAGCGGATGTGTCAGGTCGGCTCAGGCTATAGCTAGTACCATGTTTGTTTTATTTAACACAATGATTCTTCTTTGGCCGTGTTTAGAGCCCCAAGTTTCTCTCTAAAATTTCTTGTACTCCTATCACATACCATCACATCGAAACAATAAATACACCAAAACACGTATATCCGGAGTATGAAATGTAGGTAAAAAGATAAATTAATTACACAATTTAGATGTACATTGCGAGACGATTCCTTTGAACCTAGTTACCCCATGGTAGAATGATATTTACCACAAACAAACGAAACGTGCTATAGTCTTTTCAGTTCACTACAGTGAGAAATTTTGGCCAGAATTGCCAAACTTTGCCCAAATGTTTGGGATCTAAACACACCTTTGCAAAATTCAAATCAAAGCCTATTGTCCTGTTCACGAGCTCTCGGAATTCAACGGAATCCAGACTAGATGCAGCCCAAGCCCTAGATCTCGCGCTAGCTAGCCCTAGATGTGCTAAAGTATGTTCATGCGCATGCACAAGAATTCTTGCTCTCTCCCTATCATATAAACACAGCTGGCTCTATCATATCCGACGATCGGGGCTTCTCGGATGATGATGAGCAGTTACAACAGCACCCTGTCCATGCCATGTGTGTGCCGCTTCTTCGGGTTTCTGTAAGGTTGGGATCGCAGTTGAGGTGGTGGATGACAGCGGCACCACCAGTGAACAAGTTCCTGTCAGCTCGGCTCTTGTGTGTCATCTGTTTTCCTCCTCTGATGCCTCCTACTCCCACAATTTGCACACTTTTTGTGCCTCGTGTTTGTTTCATTGGCTCCATGTGTACTGATGAATCACAAGACCCTGTCTTCCGGCAGATGCTTTGCTGCCGAGGTTTTTCTAGCGGATGCTTTCCCGCTCTTGTCTTTCTGGCAGATGCTTTGCTGCCGAGGTTGGTTTGGATGGATGCTTGGCCGTCGGTTTCTAGCGGATGCTTTGCCGCTATTGTCGTGTTTGGTTCTAATCGCCGCTAGCTACCCGGGTGTTGTGTGGTTTCTATTGTAATAGGTTCAGCTGTCGGGGTTGTTAGTTGGAGGGTCTACCCCACCCTCCCCTTCGTTTCTTGCTACTTGTTTGTGTCGGGGTTTTCGTGGGTAACCCGAGGGTTACTCGCGTCTACCCCTTGTATCCGGTTACCAGCCGTTCTTTTGGCCTTTCGCTTAATGAAAAACGCCCAACTTAGGTGGGCGTGGTCTCGAAAAAAACTCCTCCGTCGTCCCAAGCCCCCGCTCCCGGCTCCATTCCGGCCGCCGTCGCCGCCCTTCGCCGCAGCGGCGGGCGTACCACCGGCGGCGCGCCCAACAAGGCGACCACCGCGTCGTCCCCACCCTCCTCCCTCCCCCGGTGCGCTCCCCTTCCCCCTCTACCCATCCCCTTCCACGGCGTGGCGGCGGATCCGGCTCCCTCGGACAGCGGATCCGGCCTCCCGGGCGGTGGATCTGCCCTCCCGGCCCCCCCTTCTTCCTCTAGCCATGGAGCTTGGCTCCTCGTCGGCGGGCCGGGCCTCCCGATTTGGCCTCCCTAGGGCCGGATCTCGCCGGCCCAGCCATGGTTTGAGTGGGGGACGGGCGGTACCGGCAACCGGCGGCGGGCTTGCGGCGGCGACATGCGCCCGGTGCCGGCCGGCCCCCCTGGCGCGTCCGGCGGTTCTTCGGTGGTAGCGGGCGGCGTCCCTGCCCTCTCGCACGGCCGACGGGTGGTGCTCCCGATGTGCCCCCACCCCCACCTTGCCGTCGCTCCGGCTGTTGGTCTGCCCGTTGGCGTCCCCGGCAACTCTAGACGGACAAGGGTGAAAACCCAGCCAGCGCGTCTTGCCACGGGCCAACGACAAGGGCACTGTTGCGCCACTTCCTTCTTGAAGGCGCCGTGTTCAGTCCGTCATCCGTCATCCGGGGTGGCCGCCCTTGTGGTGAATCTGCTGTGCCATGGTGGTTTGGCAGCGACGACTACCTCAGCGCCACCAACGCCGCCGCGGTGGCGCGGTTGGTTGAGTTCGTGGGTTGTTGCACTCGCTCCGCCATGGTGGTGGGGTGTTTGGCGACAGTCGTCTCTTCTCCTTGGGGGCGCTGGCTTGGGGCAGGCCTTGTTTGCCGTTCGTCGTGCCGTGCCCAAGTGCGGCTATTGCTACTCTCCGCTCGGCTCGTCCAATTGATGTTCGTCGTTGCCGTAGCCATCTTCGTGCTCCTCGGCCGCAGTCCTGATTCGCAGTGACTCGGAGGGTTTCTTCATGTTGGCGCTCCTCGCCCGTGGTCCTGACCAAGTGACTCGGAGGTGTATCTTCATGTCGATGCTTCTCACCCGTGGTCCTGGCCCTCACTGACTCGGAGGAGCACTCGAATCCCTGTCTCCTATGGCACCGATCGTCACTGGCTCTCTAGGTGTTGAGTATTCTTTTGTTTTGGGCGCCGCTTCGGGGTTGTTAGGTGGAGGGTCTCCTGTCCCTCGCTTTTCTTGCTTTCTAGTGCTATTAGGTTGGTGCCTTGGTAACTGGTTGGTTACCATTGAGTCTTGTTATCTTGTTTGATCTTTCTCCTGCTTAATGAAAAACGCGCAACGGCGTGGTCACAAAAAAAAAAGACCCTGTTGATCCTCCGTACAGTGCCATATCTTCTCTTTTATATCCAACATGTGTGGCTAAAGAAATAATGTGACAAGTGGTCATGCTTTGCCTCTTTGTTTATGTACCCACATTTATATGCCGCCTCTGTTATTGGAATTTGGAATGCCTGTACTATATAGCCAGTGTAGTCTGTACTCTGTTGTGTGCCTAATAATCTGCAACATTGTCTCTCCGGTTGTTTATTCCAACCAAGTGCAACGGAACGAGCCATGGTTCCGCGTCCCGGGAACTTCGCTCCCGGACGAGGGACGGGGATGCGCCGGGGCGATGCACGGGTCGCAGCTGGATCACGCCCCGCTGTCGGGGCGTGGTTGGATCGGCGGCGGCGGTACCTTGTGGGTGGATGGCAGCGACGTGCGTGATGGGCGTGGCAGCGTGGAAGGTGTCAGACCAGCAGCAGACGGGCAGCGTGGCGGCGGCCGATAGGAAGCGACGTACGTCAGGGGCGCGGTTGGATTGGCGGCGTCGGTACTGGCGGGGTGGATGGTAGCGACGGCGGCAGCGACGTACGTGATAGACATGGCGGCGTGGACGGCGGCAGACCAGCAGCAGACGGCGAGCGGGCGGCGGCCGAGAGGGAGGAGATGGTGCTGGCGCTGCGGGTGGAACTGCTGTGCAAGGGCCGGTGCCTGCAGGAGAGGCCACCGATGAGGGACGTCGTGTCCACGCTGCAGGAGGCCAGGCGTGGCCGGAAGCAGCTCCTTCCCAAGAAGAAGCAAGCGATCGGCTCCTTGTGGCTGATGTTCATGGTGCTGTCTAGGTGCTCAATGAATTGACTGCAATGGCGTTCCTTGTCGTTCCAGGAATGTCGTCCCAAAGTAACATGGAACGTGCTGAAGTTGTATACCCCTCTCGTTCCATGCTATTGAAAATCAACGTACCACATTCTTCGACCCGGGAACACGGTGACTTAGTTTCAGCCTCGTAACTTTGATAAATGCACTAATAATTGCATAATTACACTGTGGAAAGAGTTAAGAAGCAATGTTGGCATTCACGCAAGGACATTTGAATGGTTGATGACGAAACCTGATGCTTAACAACCGAATAACTTCATTCCACTACAAACTAGTTACATGATTGGATTGCCTTGTCACTGAGCATGATTTAGAGACATTCAAAGCCCTTGCTCGAGATTTGAGCTCTTCTTCTCCTGGTGGATTGGATGCTAATATACCGTATTTGTAATGAGACCTTGTACAGTGAACCATAAAACTCAATAATACTAATGTCAAATGGATAGAGACTGCTGGGCACTTATTGGGTTATCTGTGATCAGCAGCCCAGATCCTGTTCAAAGATTTGAAAGCTTCAAGCAGCAGATTAATGAAAATTTCTTTATGAAGATCGTAGTTCTCATGAGTTGGAGCATTTGGACTGTGAGGACTGACGTTATCTTCAGGGGGATTCATGTCTCTAGTCTTCGATGTCTGAACATCTTCAAGGACGTGTTTAGCCTACTCTTTTGGAGGACTAAAAAGAAATACTTCCCAGTTGTTGTTTCATGGCTAGAGCTCTCTGTGTAATCTTGCTTATTTTCTTCATTTCGCTTTGTCTCTTAGAGACCTCTCTCTCCTCCTAGTAGTTCCTTTTTTGCTCCCCCTCACTATACTATTGTTTGTTCTTTTTCTGGGTTTATTTAATATGTATTTTCAGTAGGGGCTCTTCTGCCCCTCCTGATTGATAAAAAAACTCAACAATACTCCTATCAGTATCAGTGTATTGCTTTTGTCTTCACGGTTGGTAGGTGCCCCGTTAATAATGGCAATATTAGCTCCACGAGCCCATGCCAATGACAAATGCGTGTATGCGTTCTATCCTCCTAGCTAGATTAGATTATATAAGAGGCCAAGCTTGATTCTATCCTCCTCGATTATATAAGAGGCATGAGGTTCATGGAGTGTGGTAAATAATACAAAATATAGCAGTTAGATCGATTGATGTTACCAAATGCTTTATGATCGATGTTGATGAATGCTCTAAGAAGACAAGGAAAACATGTAGACAAAAAATACTGGGGTTGGGAAACATCGGAGAATGTGTTGTAAGCTTAGACTTGCATGATGAGCACTGTATATAAGCCAGCAGTGTCAGTTGTTGCCATACCAGAGGACACGAAACTAGCACAAAAACGAAATAAGTGGATCTGGTATGCACATTAGATGTTGTGCAGACCGATGGGCAACTGGTGCCACAGAGCTTGTCCAACACTAAGTGTGAGGAGATGTGTTCCACGCGCAGCGCCTCCCACACGTTGACGAGATTAATTCTGGCCGATGTGAAAAACATGTAAGGCCTGAACATCCGAAAGTCTTGAGTTTGCTTGGCTGGACTCAAATGAAAACACAACATGTATAAAGAGCTCCACTACTCGATGAGCACATGAATTTGTCCACTGCTGCCCCTCATCATCTACTACCTAGGGTTAGTTCCTATCTAAATGAAAAGGCAGAGCATTAGCTAAATAACAGTTGCCATCATGTCAACTGCAGCCCCAAGTCGATCTCCTACCTCCACAAGGACCTAAAAGAAGGTTATATTACTTTGGTTAAACTAATTTTTCATTGAATCCAAGAGTTGTAGTCGATAATAGGGGACTGCTATTTTTGACGGCATTGCTTTACTGCATGGACGTGGACATGATATCGATCTTACAAAATGGTAGTGCCTCTGTCCTTATGAAGCTGCAAGCCAGGGACACAGACAGGGGATTCGTAGAACTTAATTATCATCGGTGGTGATACCCGGATGGAGGGACAGAACCTGCAAAGTTTGGAAGTGGACATTTATCAGAAATATATATATGTATGATGTATCTTTTTATCTCAATATGTAGGATGTATCTTTTTATCATGCATTGAAATAAGAAAACGATGGTTGTCCAGGCAAATCTTCAAAAATGAAAAGAAGACATGAAGAGAGGTATATATGTTTGAGGATTTTAAAAGCACCACTCATGGCTGCATTGTATCTCTGGTAGGTGAGCATCCGGTGATATCACGAGCATGTAGAGTTTAGTCACATGAGCACACCTGACCCTGTTGTGTGACGTGAATTCTGGCTGGCTGACTTACTGAAATTCATGACAATGAAAAGAGCATGTGAAATGAGGAACTGCTTTTCTTTAATTTTCATTGTTGGTAGGTGTCGCATCCACCATGGCAATTAACTCAAAACTCTAGAACCATGTATGTTTTCTTCCTATCCTTTTGGAGTACTGGATTATATATATGAGGCCGAACTCGATCGATTACTCGAAGTCCTCCTCAATTCTATAAGAGCTAGCCATATGTTCCCTGGAACTTGAGCATGCTGCATGCTAAATACTATATACAGTAGCTAGGTCGCTTGGGGTGTTGCTGGTTGCTAAAAGCCCATGTAGTCAAGAGCAATTACCCCAATCCCACATACATGCAGACAAGAACAATAGAATTGGGAAGCACCGGAGAATGGGATCTAAGCTCAAATTTCCACCTGTGCGAGCAATATGTGCAGGGCCTTAGGAAATCATCCTTGCAGCAGAAGCCCTATGTATTCGAGTGAGGCAGGAGGCAGCTTGAGTCCATGTGCACTTCATTGTGGCTCTTGGCGCAACTTCGCGTGTGGGGTGATCCTTGGTATTGTTTGCCTCAAAACCCCAAGGTCTCCATGGCATTTCATATTCTCTCGCCGCCTCACGTATTCTATGTCTGTTCATCTCATCTCCGCGGATCCATCTGGAGACGTCTAGCTGTGCGGAGGAGCTCGTGCATTCATATAGAGCGAAAGCAAATGGCAACCATGACATAGCAAGAGGGAGAGGGCGAGAGGCACCGGCAGTTATAGTGCTGGTATTAGTTTTTTTTTTTTGAATTCCATCTATATTGTACCTATTAAATCCTTCATACAAAATTCCATAACTGCATTTTGCGAGCCATATGATGTCAAATCTGGTAACTTTCGAGTTTATACTGGAGAAGATGGAATGCTTGCTGAGTTCTTAGCTTTTCACTTTGAATGTCAAATCTGGTAACTTTGGAGTTTACATGAAAACTTTGGTACCAATCTAGCTAGAGTTGAATGTCAATGTATTGCTTTTGTCACCATGGTTGGTAGGTGCCCCGTCGAATTGAACCATCATAGATGGATTTGTCATTGTTTTAGCAATTTAAATTACCATTACAATATTTTAGCATCCAATGCACCAGGAGAAGAAGGGCTCAAATCTCGAGAGCAATGGCTTTGAATCTCTCCAAATCCCATCATGCTCAATGACAAGGCAATCTAATTGTGTTACTAGTTTATAGTGGACGGAAATTGTTCGATTGTTAAGCGTCATGTTAGCATTATTTCATCATAAAACGTTATACATATGTGAAAGCTAGCATCACTTCTTAATTCTTTCCACAGTGTAATCTTGCAATTATGGTGCATTTATCGAAGTTATGAGGCTGAAATAGGATTAATATTGCACATGGTTCGATTGAACAATCGGAGAGACAATGTTGCAGATTAATTATGCACACAACAGACTACACTGGATATATAGTACAGGCATTCCAAATTCAACAAAGGAGGTCTACAGGTAGGTACATAAATAAAGAGGCAAAGCATGACCACTTCTCACATTATTATTCTTTAGCCACACATGTTAAAATAGAGGATATGATATTGTAGGTGGGTCGACAGGCTCTTGTGATTCATCAGTACACATGGAGGCAATGAAACAAACACAAGGCATGACAAAAAGAGTGCAAATTGTGGGAGTTGGAGGCATCAGAGGAGGAAAACATATGGCACACACAAGAGGTATTATGTACGGTAATACATACCAGAGAAAGGTCAAGCCATCTAGTGGCTGAGTCGTCATGTTTAGGTTGAGTCCAGGTTCAGGTTCAGGTTAGCCTGGTCGCTGACTAGTCGAGTTGGAGTCTTAGTTGGATATCTAAGGAGTTTGTTGGAGAGTCCTTCTTGTAAGCACTATAAGAGTTCTATTCGGTTACTGAGAAGGGCTTCACCCAGGATTGAGATTAATATCTCCCTTGGGCGCCAGGCGTCCCCTTACCCCTCGCTCTCACATTCCCAGCTCCATTCGCATGCCACCACGCCCCCCTACAGCCGTAGCAAGCGAACCCGACCTCCTGCTCCCTACAGCCTGCCCTACATCCTGCGCAGCAAGGCTCGACGCCATAACAAGATGTCAGCTAACAGGAAATACCTGGTGGTGCCGTTGTTGTCCACCACCTCAACTGTGACCCCAACCTTATAGGGACACATTGTAAAAAACAGGTTGTGCCATTGTCCTGAAGAAGCGGCACGCACTGGGAAAGGACATGGTGCTGTTGTAAGGTTGGGGTCGCTCGTGAAAAATGGAACTGTAGCGAACTGAAAAGCACTGCAGCACTTTTTGTTTATTTGTGGTAAATATTATCCTACCATGGGTTAACTAGGCTCAAAATACTCGTCTCACAATGTACATCTAAATTGTGCAATTAGTTATTTTGTTTACCTACATTTCATATGCTGGACATGCGGCTTTTGGTGCATTTAATGCTTCGATGTGATTGGAATTTTAGAAATATTGGAGAAACGTTGGGGAACTAAACACACCCCATGTAAAAAACTGTTCTCGATCGTTTTATTTATGTTGTAACCAGTATGGGCCTACCCTCTAGAATTTTGAAAAAAATAAGGTAGACTCGCACCAAGAGCACTAAAGGAAGTAATCAAGACTTGACACCAGGCACGAAGCCACAAACAATTCCATTGGAAAGGGAGAGAGGGACACCATTCTTGATTATGTGCTAAGAGCATCTCCAAGTCTGCCCCATATGCCTTCCTCATTCTTGTTTTTTTAGCAAAAGGGGGAAAAACTTATCACCAAGACTACCCCATGTCCCTTCCCCACCTTTCTGTGCTCGGAAAATTTATCTCCTCAGTGCATAAAAATATGCGGACAGGAGTCGCGTGCATCTCCTTCCACGCCGTATCTCAATCCCGTGCCGTGTTTCCTTCCCGCGACACATTCTAGAGCATCTGCCATCCAAGGTTTGTTGATCTCCACTGCCGGTGTGCCTTCAATCTACTCATCCTGACCAGTGTTGTACTCTTGTTTCCTTGGTCGCTACGGTTTATTGCGACGGGAGTATGGATCCTTCTATCCTTTGCCTTTCACGAGTTAAAAAAGAAGAAGAAAATAAGTTAGGCATCATTAGGGGAGGTATATGATTATTCATTCCGTGCTTCAAAAGCAACACATGCAGGGAGAGGGACAGTGTGCGGTGTAGTTGCAAGAGCAAGTTTCATGTGTGCAGCTGTCACATCGAATCTTGGGTTGGAGAGCTGAGGAGGGGCATGTGTGGAGTTCGTTCACATGACCCCATACCCAACTATACAGTGTCAAGGCTCTTCGACTGACCCAAATAAATGAATGAAAAACAAACTGAACCTTGCATTCGCTCATGATAAGACTGAAATTGTACTCTTATGTGTGTCAGATGCTTTGTCTTTATGGTAGGTAGGCACCTCATCAAGAATGACAATTAACTCAATAGTACCAACAATTACCCATATGTGTCTTGATCTTATCCCTCCTAGGCTTATACTTGATCATGATGCCAGACTTGATTCTATCCCCAATTAAGCAAGCAGCAGATTACTCTACTTGAGCAAATCGTTCACGAGAGAAGTTGGTGCCACGCATATATCCCTGGTAGGGGCAAGACCAGTAGATGCATGTGAAGTTCTTTCAATTGAGACCTTATAGTGCATCAGTGAATGACAAAAACTCAATAATACTCCTATCAGTATCAGTGTATTGCTTTTGTCTTCATGGTTTTCCTAAAGACGGTCGTCTCTTCCTAACTCCTCACTGCCAGATCACGTTTCATGAAATTTTTGAGCAAGCAATGACGATAGTGTTTTCAGCAACAATAATTTACTATGTTACCAAGAAATGGTTACTTGATTCTTTGCAAAAGAGATGGGAAACACACTTCACCATTGGAGAAGAGAAGAGCCAGAGGGAAACACTGGAGAAGATGGAATGCTTGCTGATTTCATAGCTTTTTATTTTTGAATGTCAAATCCTGTAACTTCGGAGTTTACATGAAAATTTTGGTACCATAATCTAGAGTGGAATTCAGTAATGGTTTCGAAAAAAGAGTTGAATTCAGTGTATTGCTTTGTCTTAATGGTTCGTAAATGCCCAGTCAACAAAGGCAATTAACTCAATGCCAAGACTGATGTGTGTCTTCATCCTATCCTCCTAGATCAGAATATATAAGAGGGAAAAACTCTCTGGTTCCCTCTCAATTATATAAGAGGCATAAGGTTCCATGCCCATGAGCTAGCTAGTGTGCTAGATAATACTAAATATAGTAGTTAAGTCAATCAATGTTGTCAAATGCTCTGTGAAGACAAAAAAGGGCAAACATGAGTACTGGGGTTGGGAAACATCAGAGAAAATAATGTAATAAGCTACGGGTTCAACCATCATGAGCAGATAGAAGTGCAAGCAGTGTCGAATTGAATCATGCTTGCGCACAGGTTTGCTAGCAAACCAATGGCGCCACAGTTGGTTGTAGAATCAAGTGATAGACAGCAACATATGGAAGTTTGGAAGTAGGGAAAGAGAGGTAAAATAGATTGGCTTTTGATTTGGTCGGTTGCGTGTTGGTGGCCGGCTGGTCTTTCCTGTATGGTTGAGCTTACCAAAACCATGTCCACAACTTGAAATTAGTCTCCTTTTCAGTTGATACAAATTATGTGAAAAACAGAGCTGATCTGACCTAATACGTAACCGTGTACATGGGTATTCATGTACTACCCCAAGCTGGCAACTATGACGGACCTACTAGAGATATCTCATGCTACATGCAGCCGTCCCCTGCTGTCTTTGACTTAATTTATCCTGATTTTGTTACCTTGAACAAAAGCCAGGGTAGAGTTTAATGAGAAGACATGAAGACAACATGTAGGGCTTAATGACATGAGCGCACCCAACCCTGTTGTGTGACGTGAATTCTGGCTGACTGACTGAAATTAACCACAATGAATAGAGCATGTGAAATAAACGAGGAGCTGCATTTCTTTATTTTTCATAGTAGGTAGGTGTCTCATCCACCATGGTAATTAACTCAAAACTAAAGATCCTTGTATATGTCTTCTTCCTATCCTTCTGGATTATATATATGAAGCCACAATCGATTACTCAAAGTCCTCCTCAATCCTATAAGAGCTATCCACATGGTCCCTGGAAGTTGAGCAAGCTGCATGCTAAATACTATACACAGTAGCTAGGTCGCTCGCGGTGCTCTGTTGGTTGCCAAAAAAGCCGATGTAGTCAAAGATCCAATACCACAATTCCAGAGACATGCAGACAAGAACACTAGGCCTGGGAGATACCAGAGAATCGGATCTAAGAACAAGTCCATGAGCCAGAGCTCAGCTCGAGTCAACTTGCGCACGCGCGTCTCGGTGGCTCTGGGTACCACTACGCGCGAGGGTTGACTCTACAGCATTTCGTATTTTCTCACCGTCTCACATATTCGTCATCTGTTCATCGCGTCTCCAGTGCTCCGCACGGTGCCGTATAGCTATCTGGAAAGGCTCGTTCACATTCATCTAGAACGAAAGCGAAGGGCAAGCATGGCGTAGCAGCAGGCAGAGAGCGAGCGGCGGAGACAGGAGTGTTGGTATTAGTTTTCCTTCTTTTTTTATCAATTCCATCTATATTGTACTAATTAAATCCTTTATACGAAAGTCCAGAACTGCAATTTGTGAGCCATATGATGTATAAAGGCAGTGTGCTATCGACCTCAAATTTTTTCTGAGGCGTCTACATGGCATGTGTGTAGGCACTGCCAAGTTTAAGAATTTTCTGGAATTGTTGGGTAATTTTCTCTGATTATTTTAATTACCGTGCGACTTATCCAGGTAATTATATGTTGAACTACGACCAAAATGACCCATATAACTAATGTTGATCTCGATGAGCTCTAACACGTTTGTATTCAAAGTTTTTCGATTTCAGTACATTTAGTGCGTCGTTTGACCTTGTTTGACCAAGTTTGACTTTTCCAATTCAAACCAAAGACCCCTTTTTGGAGATGTCCTCATCTTCAAAAGTCGCGAACACTGACTTTTTGTAGCTAGTCAAGATCTACACTCTCTATATACAACTTTTTGTATTCAAAGGTTTTCGATTTGAGGTCATTTAGTGCTTCGTTTGACCAAGTTTGACCAAAATACATTAGGGGTGGCTGAATATAGAACCGCCCCAGATTTCAGATCACATTAGGGGTGGCTGATATATAATCGCTGCGTGTGATGTGAGGATACATTAGGGGTGGCTCAAATATAACCGCCGCTATAGGATGCGGCGGCTCGAGGCCGTCGCGCGCCCCACCCTCGGGGGCCGGCTAGGCCGCCCGCCCCCCTCCCGGCCAGCCCAATCCTGTACTGTGACATCTCCCCACCGTTCGACGAGGCGACGCGTCCCCGCGTCCCCCAACCTGACTGGGCGCGAGAGCTATGGTGACTGGTGAGGGCGAGGTACCGGGACCATAGCTTAGCCATAGCTGACCCAACTTGTCGTCGGTCGTTGATGGTTGAGGCGTCGTCATCGAAGGAGAAGTTGAAGCTCAGGTTGCTGAAGAAGACGCTGAATTTGTAGCTCATCGGAGGATGCACCAAGAGCCTAGCCAACCTTGTCGACTTTATGATGGCATTGCTCAGGACGGTCATCATCTCATTCATCTGCTGAGAGGCTGGTGGAGCAGGGATGGAGTAGGTCATCGGAACGTACACCTAAGTGTGTATGTGCCTACAGAACACGTGACAGATCGACGAAGCCAATGTAGAGGTCAGGTAGAGGAGGTGCCCGTAGAGGAGGTCGCCGACTGTCGTCACCTCTGGCCCGAGTTGGGGAGCACCTCTACTCGGTGTATCAATGGAGGCGTTGTCAATGTGCATGAACTCTTGTCCGTTGTCATCAAAGAGGTGCACCGTGACGTCATCCAGCTTGACGTTCGGGCGCATAGACATGAGCAGGATGCTTGCCGGAAAGCCCTATTGCTCTGTAGTAATCGTCGGGTGGTGGAAGCCCACTGCAATGCCATGTAGGGGGACTCCTTTCTCTTGGAGGATGTCCTGGAGGAGAGCTGAAGCTGGTGGAATGTAGTAGCGGTGGAAGTACCTGACGATGCCACTATAGATGGTCCACTCTTGGGCTGTGGCCTGTAGCTGGATGGCGCCAGCTATGATGGCGATCTGCTGCTTCGTCGTGGCTCCCTGGCATAGCTCACTGAGGGCGTCCCACGTGGCCTGGTCATCGAGAGCCTACATCGCCCGTTGCCAGGCATGGCTACTCGGCCACCCTAGCATCCAGTGCCTTGTCGAGTCGGTGTCGATGTTGATGACGTTGTCGTTGCCACAGCCGACGTCGAGGAAGTTGGCCACCTCACCAAGTGACGCCTCTGAGTCCTGGGCGTCATACTGACGCGTCAGATCGATCGTCTCGTGCATCATGTATGGCTTGTCCCAAGTCAAGGCATGGCGAAGAGTAGTCCGAGCCCGCCAACGAAAAGGTGGACGCGGTGTAGCGGGCTCGGGAGGTCCAAGCGCATGGCATACACCTAGAAAGCGTCGATGTAGTCGTCCAGGTCACCATCTTGCTTGGGCGGTGCGAGATCGCCTGTGGTGTCGTTGGTGATGGGCGGCCCGAAATCGCGCTTCAGATATTGTGTGAAGATGTCCCACTCAAACAATGGTCTCCTCCAAGACAGTCGGTTGAACCAGAGGTATACCGTGCATGAAACTCTAGGTCCATCTCAGTCTGAAGCTCGAAGAACATCCCCACCTTGCTGAGCTAGAGGTCGGGGTCATCACTGTTGTCGTACATCAGGGCCTCCAAACGGATCACGATCTGAGGAGTCGGAGGGGTAGCCGGTAGGGGTGGCACTGTCAGTGGCGCCATGTATGCCATTTCTAGCGCCTTGGCAGCTTTAGGTGATGGAGTCGAGACGTCGTCCATGGTGATGTCGAGGATGGCTGGGGTGTTGACCTGATCGACGTTGCTGATCACATCTGACGGGAGGATGTCGAGGTCGATGTCGTCGTCAATGGCAACAACGGGGATGGGGGTGGCGCCCGCTGTGGCGCTTGGGAGAGCCCCCTGGCCACCGGCGGTGGCGACCATGGCCTGGCCGTCTTTGGGCATTAATGTCGATCGTAGCGGAGGCAAATTGATCTTGAGGTTGGCGTAGACGTGCTCCATGCGATGAAGGCGTTCTTCAATGTCGTCGAAGCACTCGTTGATCTTGATGAATTTCTCGTCGAGGAGTTGCTTGAGAGCCAGGGAGAAGCTGGTGTTGCCGGGAGCCATCGGTGGTGGGAATCATCTTGGTGAGCTGTCACAGCCACGGCAGGCAGGACGGCGACGACACGGTCGGCGGTGGGGCTGCTGCCCTAGGGCAGCGCGTGCGCACGGGGCATGGGCTGCGGTGGTTGGAGCTGAGTGCAAGAGCTGGAATATTTTCCTTTATTTGTTTGTCCCTAAAAGATTACATCCTCCTTTCTTTATATAGCCCTTCTATGGGACTTGTATCTCAAGCAATCTCTAAAGGGTTCCTTATATTCCTGAATACCTTTTATAAGCAAACTCTTATTCTTTTCCTAATATGAGACTTCCTTATAGATTGAAAATATCTCCTTCACACGTCCTAATGCTAACCTGATTCGATGATGACGAGGGAGGAGAGGAAGGTGGCGCCGGTGGTTCAGCCGCCTTGGCCGCACGCGCGCCCACCCCCTCTGGGGCTGGCTGGGCCGTCCTGCCCCCCTCTGGGCCGGCCCAATCCTGTACTGTGACACCTACCATGCTTTTTTAAAAAAAGAAAAAAGATCTAAGGCAACAAGGGAAGCTTCATTCAGGCTTCAACGGCACCAAATGCGATGTCTGTACTAGCATGCAGGATGTGGAATGTTTGTACAATGCAGTTGCAGTTTGTGCAATTTGCAAGCAGCAGATTCCTCTACTGCAGCTGGCATGTAGTCATGCACCAAATCGTTCTGGAGAGCTGTGTTGGTGCCATATATCTAGGGGCAGCAACGGGACAAAGACCAAGAGGTGCGCGTATAGTTCATTGAATGAAACCATGCAGTGCATCAGTTAATGATAAAACCCAATAAAACTCCTATCAGTTTTGGTGTCTTTTTTTATTATGCCAGGTTGGTGCACCAGCAACAATGTCAATTAACTCAATGCCACGATCACTCTTGCTCCTATGCCCTTAGATTATATAAGAGGCATAAGGTAACTTGTTTACGCATGAGCTAGCGTTCTATATATAGATACTACACACAACAGCAAGGTAGAATCGATGTTGGACAATTGCTTTATGAG
This sequence comes from Hyparrhenia diplandra, assembly GCA_015847255.1. Lineage (NCBI taxonomy): Eukaryota > Viridiplantae > Streptophyta > Magnoliopsida > Poales > Poaceae > Hyparrhenia > Hyparrhenia diplandra. The sequence goes on along the minus strand of JADLZK010001592.1, from coordinate 97,669 downwards.
AGAGAGAGAGAGAGGGAGAGAGAGAGAAACTAGACAACAATGGTGGGGTTGGGAAGCATCAGAGAATGGGATGTAAACTTAGACATTAGGCAGGGTGAGCCATGTAGAAAGGCAAGCAGTGAGAACTCAAGCAGAAACACAGCCGATGAATCCGAACGTAAAACAATCAAGTGCATCCGGTATATATGCACACTGGATGTTGTTCACACCAATGCTGAACTGCTGCCACACTGAGGGTATCCAAATGCTACACGATGAGTAGATTCTGGCCAATGAGAGAAATTGGTATTGTCCTTACATCTGACAGTTGCTTGAGTGTACCCGGCTGGTCCAAAACACATCATGCACGGGAGCTCACGGCCTGAAGATCATTGGAACTTGTCCACTGGTGCCCTCACTGTATACTAGAAAATTAAAATTCTAATTTGCATTTCCTTTGATCTAAATGAAAACACAGAGTACCTGCTAAAAGCCAATCATCCATCATGTCAACTGCAACTCCAAACTCCGCGAGGATCTAAAAATGTTATATGCTTCACTTTAAGCTTATTTTTCATTCAATCCTGGAGTTCTAGTTGATAACAAGGTTATATATGTTTTTATTTCACAGCATGGACGTGACCTGATCTTACAAACTCATCATATGAGATGCCAGGATGGAGGGACAGCCTCTAGAGTTTACCATTCCTTAAGACGGTCGTCCACCTACCTCCTCACTGCCGGAGCACGTTTCAGAGCTCTGCAGTTTCCTGTATGTGCCTTTGTGGCATTGTGGAGCACTTTATCTACTTCTTACAGTTTTAGTATGTGAGATGTTGTATTTTTTCGGCAAGCAATGACGACAATATTTCCAGCAACTATAGTCACTATGCCTTGATACTTCGCAAAAAGAAATAGGAAACACTTCACCATTGGAGAAGAGAAGAGCCAGAAGGAAACACTGGAGAAGATGGAATGCTTGCTGATTTCCTAGCCTTTGGCTTTGAATCTTGTAAGTTTGGCATTTACATATATAACTATCTAGAGTTGAATGTCTGTCTATTTCTTTTGTCTTCATGGTTGGTAGGTGGCCCGCCACCAGTGGCAATTAACTCAATGCCAATGACTAATGTGTGTCTCTTCATCCAAACCACCAATATCAGATTATATAAGAGGGCCAAACTCTGATTCTATCCTCCCTCGATTATATAAGAGGAATAAGGTTTCATGACCATGAACTACTGTGCTAGATACTACTACACATAGTTGCTAGGTCGACCGATGTTGTCAAATGCTCTATGAAGACAGAAAAGTGCAGACATGAGTACTGGGGTTGGGAAACACTGGAGAATAGAATGCAAGCTTGGGGTTCAACCATCCTGAGGCATGTAGAAGCACGAGCAGTGTCGAATCATGCTTTCCCACAGGGCTTCACCCACCCAGAACAAAGACAATCCAGCACATCTCAAATCAGATGGTCTGCATACCAATGTTGCACTGGTGTGCTACATAGCCCCCAAACGGATCTGACGACTCCACTCAATGAGGAGTGGTGTTCCTATCTCAGCTTCCCACGAGATGAGGAGATCTGTGCCATTGCAACAAACAAATATTGCCTCAACATCTGACCGTCGCTTGATCAATGCGTTTGGCTGCTACTGCATCATGCACAGGAGCATCTTAGCTAAACTTGCAAGCCTGCATTGCCCCACTTGGTTGTCAGATCAAGTGATAGACAACAACAAGGAATTTTGGAAGAGATTTGTAGGGCAAGAGGGGTAAAATAGATTGACTTTTGATTGGGTCGGTTGGGTGTTGGCGAACGGCTGGTCTTTCCTGTTGTATAGCATTACGTACAGTTCATGTATGGTTGACCTTACCAAAACCATGTCCACATCTTCGAACTAGTCTCCTTTTCGGTTGCTACAAATTATGTGGAAAATAGAGCTGATCCGCTGGTACATGTGTATTCATGTACATACCGCCTAGATGCAACATCTCCTGTCTGTCACTTAATTAAACCCAGTTTTGTTTACTTGAACAAAAGCCAGGGCAGCACTGCATGCAGTGTTCTTGCCATTGACTTAGGCCCTGTTTGTTTTCAAAAGTCATAGGACTTTTTTTAGTCCTACTAGCTTTTTTCGAAAAAGCCCCTGCAAAAGGTACTTGAAAAGAAACTCCCAGAAAGTCCTAAAAAATGCTCCTGTTTCATGTCCTAGGGACTTTTTTGGTCCCAATAGAAAAAAGTCCTTGTAACCAAATGACACCTTAAGTTATACAACGTCCTGCCACACTTGAGCCTGAAGCAAGAACTGACCAGAATGAATCAGTGAAATAATTACACAGGATCTTGGTAGCTAGTACGTGGTATTGGAGTCCCATCGGTGATTGCAATTAACTCAGTACTACATGTCCATGTAAGTCTGGGCATCACAGAACCGGCTAATAATAGCAGGAAATATACCAGAACCGCGCATTAGTGTATTTGGTACCACGTTGATACACCGTACACTGTACGTGTCGTGAACTTGTACTATCTGTGTATCCCAATGAGAATAGAAATTGATGACTTGTCATATCTAATTTTTAGATAATGGAAATAAATTCCTGCCTCCACCTCGCGGTGTACACAACAAAACGGTCCGAACACAACCAACCCACACAAGAGTACTAATACTCGGACGTCTCACGCAGGAGATGAAACAAAGGCTTAAAGTTTAAACGAAATGAAAAGGAACTACAAATAAAAGGCACATCTAGGTTGCAATTCTATTTGTAGGCCTCCAACCAGATTTTGCAAACACTTCCATCACCACAGCCTCCAACCGCCGGCATCCATCTATTAGAGACTGTTGAGCTTCCTCCTCCTTAAGCAACAAAGACCATGTTCGAATCCAATATGTCATCCTAAATCTGATCTAGGCTTAGTTTCCTCTTGCTAATTAGAAATATATATGGATGTGTTTGTGCTCATAAAATGTCTTGGGAGGCAACTGCATGTATGTTTATATTTGCTTTTTGCTTCAAAGTTCATGGTTGATAGTACTGCATGTATTTTAAATTCTAGTCATGAGAATGTACTTCTAGCTTATTGACCAATGTAGTACCTCGGTCTCCTTTTTAAGTTGGCTCCAGGTTTGGTTAATTCCATGTCAATGATTTTTTGTAGTTTACTAATGCATGAATTTTTTTAGGAGGAATCTTGAGTTTGAGAAGGAGCATGCGAATGGTGGGACGATGGCCAACATACATATCAAGGGAACCTTTGCTACTACAGTAGACATTAGTCTTTTGATTCGAATGAGTTCAAACAATTGTTTGTGCTGGACACATTATTATGTGTTAAGCTATCTACTTGTGTTCTCATTTAGTTCGACACTCAGTGTGTTTTGTTAAAGATTTTGTATGAACAAATTATATTTCGTTTTAATGGATGCCGATGCCTCATTCGTTATGTATTTGTCGATTTGCGGTTATTGATTTAATATAACATACAAAGCGTCGCGGCATGAATTATTAATATATATTAATCTAGCGTTGCAATATAGGATGGAAATCAAACAAAATTGCGTTGCAACAATTGCACATATAACAACGACAGCAGTAGATATGATAATTGTGGCAATAGATAAACAATCTCTTGCAACTACAAAAAGATGACAGTGGCAATAGAGGAACCTACCTATAGCAACTGGTCGATAACGTGGCAATAGATGACCCATCTGTAACAACCAACCTAAGTAACGTGGCAATAGCCTATGCCGCCTATAGCAACCATTCACAAACGTGGCAATAGAGGACCCCTTTGTAGCAACCAACCTACATAGACGTTGCAATAACCTAAGCCACCTATAGCAACCATGTAGGCGACGTGGCAATAGAGAAGCTCTATTGCAATGCTTTCTCCGCATAGCAATAACCACTCTTGCAACACCTATGTTACGTTGCGACTGGATTGTGTTGCTACATGACTAGCGTGTTGCCATACATGTCACTAGCAACGTCTAGTTCGTTGCAATTGATACTATTGCCACACCCATAGTGGTTGCAATTGCTTTTGTTACAACACTCACCATGGGTTGCAAAAGTGTCGAAAGTGTTGCAATAGAGGGGTTGTGTGTCCCAACTAAAACGTAGCCCGTTGCATTCTGCTATTGCTACTCTTACAAGTGCAACGACATTTAACCAAAAAGCAATGGTAGCAAAAGTACTACTGCTACCATTTTTGGCTCTATTGCTACACTTTGTCGGCGTTGCATTAGACCAAAAATCTTGTAGTGAGACCATATCATTTCTATACAACCACAGAGCCCACAAAAGCGCCGCAACACCCACAAAAATTCGATGCCTAAGCACAGGTGGAAAACCCTTAATCCAAGGACCAAATAAATGTGAGATACTAGCCGGTGGTTGTATTCCAAAAAGAGAACAAGCATGCAGTCCATAAAAAAGTGAGCCACATAACACTCAAAGAAAAGATGTTGAATATTCTCATCTTTAGTACAAAAGCAACACTTCAAACTACCATGCCAATTTCGTTTCGCAAGATTGTCCTTTGTAAGAGTAACTCCTTTAGAAAGGAACCAAAGGAAAATTTTAATCTTCAAGCCTTTCCAAATAGGACATTTGATAGGAATGACCAATTGATTAATAAGCGCCTTATACATAGATTTGACCATAAAGGTTCCTTTACTATGTAGACCCCAAACAAATACATCCCTACCACTAGATATGGGAACATCCATAACCTTTGCAACCAGTTCATACCAGGATTGAAGGTTAGCTCCACCAAGGGTTCTCCGAAAGGAAACATTAAAAGGGGTGGAACTTACCACCTGGGCCACAGTAGCACCCTTCCTCATAACAATGTTATAAAGGTTCGGATAAGCAGTACCCAAAGGTCTATCCCCAATCCAAGTGTCTTCCCAGAATCTAGTTTGAGAACCATCAAGGATTTTAAAGCGACCACAATCAGTGCTTCCCTATCACCTTTTTCACCAATAGCATCCTTATATATGCCTCGATTTGTTAACCACAGGAGTCATATAAAATTTTAGTACATATATTTGTACAAAGTGAAAACTTTTAGCTAGTTCATCGACTTGCCAGATGTATCAATATATGCATGTAGTGTATACAAGTACCATCAGATAGAGAATTCTTGCCATTTGATTGAATATATCCAATAATGAAGATGCATGACAAAGTCTACAAATGTTTGGGACAGAGAGGCATTAAGGAAAGTTGTATTCTGTTCTCCAGGAGCACCACGCAGAGTGTTGAGACATTCGTCGCGGCAATTCTGCAGTGACAATGCAAGTTGCAAGGTGTCTGTTCTAGCGCTGAATGGGGAGACCTCCTTGGAATCAAGTGTTGCCGCTACTGATGTTGAAGAGGTTCACCTTGCACATTGATTTTATCCGGTGATCCATGTAGTGTTCCTATATATCCACTGTTTGACTGGATCATTTGGGTTGGCTTGGATTAGTCTGCATATTTGGTTCCACGTGCCATCTGACTGCTGCATGTGTGTTAGATTAGACAAAGATTTGCATATCTTGAAGTTCAACAACTTTGCAGTTGAAAACATTTCATTTGAAATCATCCAGTTGCGGATCATTTGAAATTCAAAATTTTAAAATGGCCTTGGATGGAGAAACAACAAGAACGAAAGTTGTTGATCTCGAAAAGTTATGCAAATTTGACAACCATTTCATCATTTGAATTTGTTTAAAGTCCCAAATGTACACTCGTTTTAAGATCAGATGAATATGATACGGGCAAAAACAATATTTATGTTTGACAAAAGTGAGTGTTGGGGGTAGTGGTTAGAGAAGGGAACATGTGAGCTTGACGTCACGGGTTTGAACTAAAATATTTTACTGCCAAACTGAAAAACTCTGTGTATGATTTTATTATCTAGAACGGATATATATTCATATAGCCTTCATAGTTTAATGAACTTACTTATCCAAACAGTAGGGGCCTAGTGGCACTTAGAGCCCTCAAGGAATTAGTAATCAAGCCCTGAAAGAGAGCTATTGATGCCATTTTGGATAAGTAGCTAAGGGGTTTTGAATCCTTCTTTTTGCCTTGAGCACCACATGCAGGGCATGGGACTGTGTGCAGTGTGTCGCAAGACGGACTCGTATGTGTCGGTCCTATCCTCCTGGCTTATATAATATCGACGTCGTACTTGATTCAGTCTTCCTCGGTTATATATATATATATAAGAGGTCTAAGGTCCCTTGCTCATGAGCTAGCATATTAAACATGTTAGCTAGGTCGATCAATGTTGTCAAATGTTGTAGTCAGTACAAAAAAAGGGCAAATATTTAGCAGTTGTAGGGATGAGAAACATCAGAGAATGAGATGTAAGCTTCAGAGAGCCTTGTAGAAATGTGGTGCATTACGATGCTGCATAGTGGGAGGTAATGAGTGGTGTTCTAGACGCAACCAATCATCAACCAGTGCAGCAGCTCGTCACACCTAAGGATGTGGTATCATGCTTAAGGGCACCCATAAGGAAAAATACTCTGTTTCGTCATGCTTAAGGGCACCTGTTGAGCTTGGGTTTCTCAACACGGGGTTATCTTTCCGCCAGGCGGTGCCCTGGGGGAGTAATTCATTGGTGGGGAGCGTTTCTTGGACTAAATGGGATAACAATAACTGCTCATCATGGAATTCACCAACCTCTCTATCAGGGGAGGACTCCTCCCTATTTATAGCCTTACATTCGCCGAGTCATGAGATTACAATTCTACCCTCTAATATTCTCGGCATATTCCTTTACATACACACGCCGCTTAGGCTTTTAGCGTATTCTCATGTTCCAGCTTCCTTCACCTTCTCGCTGGGCCCGCCTCACCGGTTGCCAGCTGGGGATATGTTCGGCGAAGGTATAGGTCTCCGCCTCGTGCCCGGAACGAAGTTGGCGAAGGTATAGGCCTCCGCTGTGTAGCCTCGGTCTTCTGGTCAGCACCGCTCGGGGCCTGGGCTCTAGCGTGCGCAGGCGCAAGCCTCCGCGACTCCCTCGGGATCGAGCGACCTCGTCATCACGGAGGCGTGGATGCGCGGAGGCCGGGACCTTCGCCCGCTCCGCTGGCGGGGGCACCTGAAAAACAAACAACACCAAAGACTCGGTTGTTAGCTTCACCCTTCGCGAGTCCTCGGGGTCCGGAACACCTCCGCTCGGCGCCCGCGGGGCTACGCCTCAACAGTTTTCCCCCTTGAGGGTAAAAAGGCCGCAGGCGAAGGCGTGCCTTTGCCCTCAACGATCGGAAGCACCGGCGAAGGTGTTGAGGGGTTTCTCCCCCCCTGGGACGATTCGCGAAGGTCTTTTGCCACCACGTATCCGGCGTCGGGTCACAACGGTTCGATCGGCGCGTCCTTCGAGACTGAAGTGACCGTTGTCAGCCCGTCAGACGCGACTGTTTGTTTTGGGATGCGAAGGGGCGCTGGTGGGACTATAAAAGGGGGCTCCCCCCCCGGGTCGAGCCTCACCCCAGCCATCGCTTTCATTCTTCCTTTCCTTTGCCTTCCTGCTCCTCTTTGCATCCTTGCTCCACTCCGTTTTTGCTTGCCTCCGCCAGCCCTTGCTCGACGCCTAGGTTTATGCGCGCTAGTCCTTGGCCGTTTAGCGTAAGGGGTCGCTTCCCCCGTCGAGAGCTTTACGGGCCATACGCGGAGCTCCTGCCGTATCGCTCCAGTCAGTATCTTCGTCTCTTCGAGGAGTGCATGCTGGACGCGGCCCGTGCTCAGGACCTTGAGGAGACCCTTTCCGACGTTGAAGCTTCGGTTGGAGACCTGATGGCTCGCGATGATGTTGAAGCAACCTATGAGCTTGGCTCCTCGAAGATGACTCAGAGATGCTTGAGGAACTCCGCGAGGGGGGGTTCATTGGGGCCAATTGCGAGGTGAAGCTTCCCTAGGGGGAGACTGTGCCAGAGCTGCCGGAGCCGCAGCATCAGTGGGGCGTCGTTTTCAAGGACTTCTTCACTTGCGGCCTCCGCCTGCCCTACAACTCGTTCCTGCGCACGGTGGTTGATTCGTTCGAAGTGCAGATTCACCAACTCACTCCTCACGCGTTTCTCGCACTGTCCAAGTTTGTGTGGGCAGTCGAGTCTTATGGCGGAGAGGCGGATACGAACACCTTTGTCCACTTCTATGAGCTGCACAAGCAGCCAAAGCCTCGGAAGATGGCGGACGGCAGCGAGAAGAAGCTTCAATTTGGGTGCTGCACGTTCAGCCCTCGTCGCTATCAGGGTGAGGAGAAGGCGGAGATCTCCTATGCCCAGAGGAACAAGTGGGAGCCTGGCTGGTTGGACTACTAGTTCTACGCCAAGTCTGCGCGGTCGACTAAGATGGTTGACGACGAGGAGATCTCCCGCTACCCCTTTGCGTCGAAGCTAGTTCCAGTGGACATCGTCTCCCGTCCTGATCCGAACAACGATCAGACGGATCGCCGGGAGAAGTGTCGCGAAGCCTTCCTGCTCGCTTGCCGGTACTGGGGGGGCGCGATCTGGTGGAGGAACTTTGCGCTGGCTAAGTACTCGCCGCTGAAGCGCCACAAGGATCCGATCACGATCGAGAGGGTCAACCTGCCCGTCTTCGGGGATCCAGAGGTCTTGGTTCCGCACCCGCGCCTTGGCCCCCGGCTTCCGGAGGGCGTCAGTGCCGACGCCTTCATCATGCGGGTGGAGATGGAGGCTCAAGAGGTGCTTGGCCCCATTTCGACGAAAGAGTTCTTGGCGCGGAGGTCCCAGGCGGGGACAATGCCCCGCCTGAACCGAGTCTTCGAGGAGATGGGGGTCATGTACGGGAACCATAAGGTTCCCGGGAGGGTCCTTGCTGAGATTAAACGGCGCGAGGCCGACGAGGCTGCTAAACTGGAGAAGGCGACCCAAGAGAAGGCCTCCGCGGGGCCTGCCGCGGGTGAGAAGAGGTAGGCTCCACCCAGAACCCGAGGGAAGTCGAAGAGGAGCAAGGTGGAGGGTAGCAGCTCCGCTCGTCCTCTTGCTCCGTCCCTTGCCGCCACGGCCAAGGAGGAGGCCAAGAAGAAAAAGCAGCTTGCCGGGAAGCGGAAGCAGAAGCAGGTCGCGCGGAGGCTTCCCGCTCCGGCTACCAGTGCGGGAGATGAGGCCCGCGCCGAGGAGTCCGCTGCCGGTCTTCCGCCCCCCGCCGCTCTCTCGATTGGCGGTGGTGGGGTCATGTCGGCACTGAAGACTGTTCCCGCCTCCCCTACTGCTGGCGAGTGCCGACGGGCCTTCCTAGGCAAGACGACGTTGGAGGTGTCCAAGGTCATGGCCGACCCCTTGTCGGATTTCCCCACTTCCAGTGATAGCTCGGTTGAGTCGCGGAGTCGGGAGCGCTCAGGGGGTTCGCCCGAGCGGAGGTCACCCGCGAAGGAGGCGGATCTGGAGGTAGAGGTCGACTCTACTTCTGAGGATTCTTTTGTTCCTCCGACCGGAGAAAGTCTCACATTTGCCCAGATGCAAGAGCTTCGCGCCGCTCATAATGCCTCCAAGGGCAAGGGTGTTGAGGCCGAGAGCTCCGCCGCGAAGGCTGTGAAGGCCGCGGAGATGTTGGAGGTGCTACGTACCGGGGTTGCTATTGACGGGGGTGTGTTTCCCATTTTCTTTTCTTGTTGGTTTTGGGCTTGGCTTATTAGCGTATCACTTAAGATGTTCATTTTCTCCTTTTCAGAAGGTGGCGGAGGTCCTGCCGGGCTTGGGGCGGTCTCTCCTCAGGTCGCTTTTGAGGGTGATTTGAGTAAGTGTTCTTGTTTGGTTACTTCGCTTTGCCTCGTTTCCGTGTTACTGTGAACGCACTTAGACTTCTGATTAGATTCTATCTGCAAATATTTTTCAGAAGGTGATGTGTACGAGGTCTTCAACAAGTCGATAGACCAGAGTCTTTCGGTATGCGTATGTTTTGACGAAGCTTTGTTTCCTCTTTTGAACATGTGGCGGAGGTCTAACGTTTTCTTGCGCAGATGACTACTAGCCTGGAGTGCTTGCGTGCTAAAGTTCATCAGGAACTTGTTGCGCGCGACAAGATTTTGGTGGAGTTGAAGGCGAAGGTCTCCGCTTGGGCTGAAGAGAAGTCGTCGTTGGAAGCGGTGTTGGTCAAGGAGCGGGAACTTCGCCAGGGTGAGGTTGAGGCGGCGAAGGTGGCCCAGATGCACCGGTCACTCGCGCTGAAAAAGCTGAGAAGGCCCTTCGCGAAGTTGAGGCGAAGCTTGAGGAGGCCAACGCTAGCCTCGTCTCTTCCCGCGCTCAGTCTTCCGGCGGCGGAGGCGGTGGACAAGATTTGTGCTTTCGTACTTCATTGCCCATGCCTACGCGGAGGCCATTACCTCTGTGGGCGCGGTGACCACGCCGTTTCCCACGGAAGGTGGGAGCACTGGAGTTTTGTCCTGGATGGCGAGGAACATCGCGAAGCTCCCGGGCATACTCCAGGGCGTTTCTGACTTTGGTGCCCGAGCTGCGGCGTCGAGTGTTGCCCGCATCCTCTGCAAAGAGGGGTGCGGCGACGTAAGCCGCGTCCGTGTGAGGGACACCCATCATCCGTCAACCCTTGCGGAGCTCGGCGGTGATGCGCTGAAGTTCGTGGGCTCATTCATGAAGAAATTACGGGCAGTCCACGGGCGGGCGGAGGCAGCGTCGCTTGCTCGCTCTCTTTTTCAGGTGAGTCTGTTGTTCAAAGCAAGATCTTTTGCTTGATATTTTTTGTTTTGCTTGCCGCTTATTGTGATGACGTTTGTTTGTCAGAGAGGTGCTCCTACGGAGGCTCCTGCTCCACAAGTTGAAGCTGTGGAAGATGCTCGGCGGGACACTACTCCGCCGCGGGCTCCGGGCACAGGGAGGGACTCGGATGCTGATGACGCGGAGGTGTAGGGAGTTTTAGATTTTTCTTTTTCTGCGGCCCTTGGGCCTTTTTGCGCGGATATCAGTCTCCGCTTGTAAAAACTGGTGCAGTGTTTTTAAATGAAAGTCTAATATTTTATTTAAACTGATGAACTCCTGCGCAGGTTCCTGACGGGGCGCCTGCGCAGGATGTCAACCCGCTGTGTTTTTACCGCGACGGTGTTTATGTTGACGGAGATCTATGGCTATTTTGGAGGGAGACCTTCGCCAACCCCAGTGTAGATGAGATGTATGATGACGTTTTGTTTGATTTAGGAGACGCGCGGATGACGTTTACTAACTCAGTTGCCTGGGAAGGACCTCCACCTGGGTTCGACTAATTTTTATTTTAGTTCCCTTCCGTGTTTGTGTAATGCGAAGGTCTTTATTAATAAAACGAGACTCGTTGTGTTAAACTTGGCTCTGGTTTCATCACTCGGTCTCTTTACAATATTGTGTTATTACTTGGCATAGGCCTTCGCTTGTGGGTTTGACAGCGGAGGCAGTTATTTGTTTGAGGCACCAATTCGTCCCCTTCCGCTGCGAAGTACTCGCGTGAAGGAGCGTCTGGAAGTGCTCTGGGCCTCTGCTACACATGTGGGAAGCGCAATTAGTCGCTTCACTTCGCGAGTCTTCGGTGAGGATCTCGCATTTGGATGCTTTGCGTTATGCCTGGTCTCCGGGGGGAGGTTACGAATTCTTACGCGGTCTCCCCCCTGAGGTTCTCCAGATGCTGAGATCATTACGATTTCTTACACGGTTTCTTTGTATGCTCCGATATGCGAACAGAGGTCAACGTCCGCGCTCATGTTGCTGCCCTCGCCCTTCTTAGCTGCCTGATGTTTTGGGGTTTATGAGGTGCTGATTGCATGGGGGGTGGGGGATGGCGTTTGTTTTATAGGGTCGTCGTCATTATGAGGACTTATTGGTATTGTCCTTTGGTAGGTAGGTTAGGTTTGCCGGGTTAGTATATAACCCAACCGTTTTCCTCCCCCCTTGGCGAATCATGGTACTATGGGCCAATCTAGTGGAGGCTTAGATAGCCTAGTTCTGAAACCGTGTGAGGGTTCATAAGCAGTGGTGTAGGATGTCTAATCATCTGTCCTCCTATTCGTTGGCTGGAAGCTCAGACTAAGACAGGCACGGGACTATTAATTCTTGCCGATGAGTTTTGGCTATCTTTGTGGTCTGTTCTTATGGTCAGGCCTCCGCTAGAGCGTCTTCAGGCCTGCTTTGTTTCTAACTGGCGGAGGTTTGGTTTGGTGGAAGACTCCTATGGCGGTCTGCGATCTGCGCGAGAGGACGCGTCGACGCTGGCGGAGGCTTTGTTATGGTCGCGGCGTGAAGCTGTTGCCCTACACGGTGGTGTTGATCACGTCCTCTGTCTTGCTGTGTCTGCGCGACCACTATACCATCTTCTGCTAGATGGTGCGATGCTGGCGCGAAACAGGGCGTGTGAACAGGCGGAGCTCTACATCTCCTCACGGCATGTGTCTGTTGCCTAGTGCAGGGTTGTGGGGTGTCTTAGTCTACTTTTTGCTTTTCCGCTACCAGCGTGCCATCTTCTCATGGAGATGTTTGTGCTTTGAACAAAGACAATGTCCGAACCTGCATGGTTTGGCGATTAACAAACAAAGAGAATGATATCTTAAGTGTAATGTATTTTAATACTTGTTCTCCCTTTTGCTTTTGTTGGCGGAGGTGTTGCTGATGCCTGAAATGGACAGGTCTTTTTTCAGCTTTTTGATTCTGGACACATGCCGTTGTGCCACCTCGGTGCCTACGCTTCGGGTAGGACTTTTTCCGAGGATTTTTGAGACCCTTTCGTTGGTCTTAAGAGGTTATTTTTAGGTCAGAGTCTCCGCGCTCTGCCCTAAGAATATCCTCTTGGTAATTTTTGTCGTGCTTGTCGAATTTCGTGACTTCGTTGCTAGTCACTTTCGACTTGTTCTTCTTTTTTCTTTTTTCGGGGAAACATCCTCTTTATATTTCAGAGGGTTTTACATTGACCTTGCCTCATTAAAAACCTCACCTCCGCTAGGAGTTCCCCTGTGAGGAAAAGAGTGCAAGGACTTCGTTGGAATACTTGTAAAAATCTAATTCTACTTTGCGGGAAAGTAAAAAGATGACCGGCCTCCGCTTATATTCTGCGAAAGCTGGCCTTACACGTGATATTTGCGTAGGTTGTCCACATTCCATGTGTGATCGGAGATGTTGCCTTGCTCGTCCGTTAGACGGAAGGCTCCCTGCCTTGCTGCTGCCTTTGCGATAAATGGACCGTCCCATTTTGCTTGCAATTTCCCCACCGTTGAGGCGTTCGGCTTTCGCTTGAGCACGAGATCTCCGTCCTGGATGTCCTTCTTCCGGACCTTGCTATCCCTCCATTTCTTGGTTTCCGCTTGGTACTTTTGTATGTTCTCCACAGCCTCCAGCCTTGTTTGTTCCAACGTTTCCTTTGCGTATTCTTCATCTTCTGCCATTTTGTGTTTCATGACGCGGAGGCTTTCATGTTTTATCTCTTCTGGGAGCATCGCTTCTTCTCCATACATGAGCTTGAATGGGGTGAAGCCGGTAGCTCGCGAAGATGTTGTGTTGTGAGACCAGATCACCTTAGGTAGTTCGTCTGCCCATTTGCCCTTGCGGAGGTTGAATAGTGCTTTCGAGATTGCGGAAAATATTATTCCGTTCGCTCTTTCCACTGCTCCGTTTGACTCTGGGTGGTAGACTGACGCGAAGGCTATTTTTGTTCCCATTTGTGAGCAGAAGTCCCTGAATTTGTCTGAGTCAAACTGCTTGCCATTGTCTACTGTTACCATTCTCGGTACCCCGAACCTGCAGATTATGTTCTGCCAGTAGAACTTGATAATGGAGTCGGAGGTTATTTTGGCCAGTGGCTTTGCCTCTATCCATCTGGTAAAGTATTCAACTGCTACAACTGCGAACTTGTTTCCTCCTTGTGCTGTTGGTAGTGGGCCTACGATATCGATTCCCCATCTCTGTAGTGGCCAAGTCGGAGGTATGAGCTGTGTTTCTGCTGAGGGGTTTTTCTGATGTGGTGCGAAATTCTGACAGGCTTCGCACATCTTGACGATTTGCTGCGCGTCTTTTATGTGTGTGGGCCAGTAGAATCCTTGGCGGATGGCTTTTGCTGATAGTGCTCTTGGTCCAATGTGTGATCCGCAGGCACCGGCATGTATTTCTTTTAGAAGCTCTACGCCTTCGCTTTGTGAGATGCATTTCAGCATGGGTTGGACCAGTCCCTTTTTGAAGAGTTGGCCCTCGACGAGCACGTAGCTTCTTGCCCGTGCCTCCGTTCGAGTGGCCTCCGCGTCATTTTCTGGATAGCTTATGTTGTTGAGGTTGTCGAGTATGGCTTGCCTCCAGTCTTCGCCTTCTACCAACATGACCGTCTTGAATGCTGCTTTTATCGTTTCTGTTGCTGGCCTGCATGCCACATTGTAAACGGTATTTTGGGGCATGCGGAGGTTGTTTGCTGCTGCCTTAGCTAGAGCGTCTGCCTCACTGTTTTGTTCTTGTGGGATGAATTTTACTATGAAGCCCTGGAACCTTCGTTCCATTGCCCTGACCACCGCAAGGTAGTTCACCAGTTCTGGTTCTCTGGCTGTGCATTCTTTCTCTACTTGTCCTGCTACTAGCATTGAGTCTGTTCTGACTTCTACTAGCTTCGCGCCGTAGGCCTTCGCCTTGGAGAGGCCCAATATGAGACCCTCATATTCTGCCGTGTTGTTTGTTTGGGGGCATTCTAGGCGAGTGGCGAAGTATGACCTGATGCCCAGCGGTGACATTATTACGGCGGAGGCCCCTGCTCCGTTTCTCCCCCAAGCACCATCAGTGTAGACTGTCCATAATTTGGACTGATTGATTTGGTCTTTCTGCCGGGTCGGGGTCCATTCTGCCACAAAATCTGCCAATATCTGGGACCGTATTGCAGACCTGTGTACGAATGTTATTTCGAACTGAGATAGCTCCGCTGCCCACTTGCTAATTCTTCCCGATGTTTCCTTGTTTTTTAGCACCTCTGCTAGTGGGTGATTGGTGGGTACAACCACCTTGTATGTGTGAAAGTAATGCTTGAGTTTTCTGGATGTTATCACCAGGGCGTATGCTATTTTCTCTATTTCCGTGTAATTGATTTTTGCGCCTGTGAGAGCCTCCGACACATAATACACTGGTAGCTGGAGGAGCTGGTTATTCTCGTTCTTTTCTTGAATCTAGATCGCGCCGACCGCGTGATCGATCTTTGCGATGTAAAGTAGTATGGGTTTTCTTTGTCCAGCCTTTGTTATAGTTAGTTGCTCCTGCAAATATTCTTTGAGTTTCTCAAAGGCTTCTGCTTGCTCTTTTCCCCATTTGATGTTTCCTCCTCCCCTCAAGGCTTGAAAGAATGGGAGGCTTCTTTCCGCTGACTTGGAGATGAATCTGTTGAGTGCCGCTATTCTGCCTGTTAACTTTTGTACTTCTTTCTTTGTCTTGGGCTCCGCCATGTCTTTGATTGCCTTTGTTTTTTCTGGGTTTGCTTTAACTCCTTCGGAGCTTACTATGTATCCGAGGACCTTCGCCTTGGTGACCCCGAAAACGCACTTTTCGGGGTTCAACCTAAGGCCCGACTTCTTGAGGTTGACGAAGGTTTCTTGTAGGTCGGAGATGTAATCCTGCTCTTTCTTGCTCATGACTATGAGATCGTCTACATATGCTATCATATTTTTGCGCAGTTGACCCGTCAAGACTTTGCCTGTCATTCTGGCGAAGGTCGCCCCCGCGTTTTTCAAGCCCTCTGGCATTCTGACAAAGCAATATGTCCCGAATGGTGTTGTGAAGCTTGTTTTTTCTTCATCCTCTTTTCTCAGCCATATTTGGTGATATCCTGAGTAGCAATCTAACAACGAGAATCTCCGACACCCTGCTGCTTTGTCGACGGAGGTGTCTATTCTTGGGAGTGGGTAGTTGTCTTTTTTGGTCGATTTGTTGAGATCTGTGAAGTCTATACACATCCTCATCTTGCCGGAGGTCTTTTTTGGCACCAGAACCACATTTGCTAGCCAATCCGTGTATTTGACCTCGCGGATGACCTTGGCGTCAAGTAGCCTTTGGACCTCCGCATGTGCCGCTAATACTCTGTCTTCGGACATTTTCCTCCGCCGCTGCTTTTTTGGTCTCATGTTGGGATTGATGTCTAGGACGTGCTCGATTGTGTCTCTATCGACTCCTCGGAGATCTTCTGCTGACCATGCGAAAATTTCTTTGTTTTTGATGAGGAGTTTTGCCGGCTCTTCCTCTTCCTCCTCGCGGTGTCTTCGCCGATTGTGACCGTGTGGTGCGGGTCATCATCTACTCTTATTTTCTTTGTTTTTCTTGGCCCTTGGCGCTTGTTTGTTCTTTTTTCATATCGGGCGGTTCTAGGCCTTCGCTTCCTTTTTGTACCGAGTTGACATTTCTGTGTGCACGGTATATTGCCTTTTCTATGTTTCTGGCTTCTTTCTGGCTTCCGTATACTGTTATGATTCCGTGCAGCGCTGACATCTTCATACACAAGTATCCCATGTGTATTGCCGCGTTGAATTTGTTTGTGAACCCTCTGCCGAAGATTGCGTTGTATGGGGAATAGACGTCCACGATGTCGAAGGTTATGTACTCTGTTCTGGCGCTTTTTTCGTCCGCGAAGGACACACGGCAAGATTATTTTTCCCAATGCCGCGCACTTGCCTTCCACCAACCCTATGAGAGGTGAGTCCGATGGTCGTGAATCGCGGTTTTTACGCTTGAAATTCATCTTGTCGAAGACGTTGGCGAAGATTATGTCCGCGGAGCTTCCTGTGTCCACGAGTACTCTTTTCATTTCCCATGTCGCTACATTTGTTTCTATCACCATAGCATCAACGTCGGGTAACTCTCCGCTTGAGATCCGCTTCGAGAAGGTTATGGGGGTGCTTGACCATTCCCCAAACCTGACTGAGGGCTACACTGCCACGTTATTGACCAGGCGGAGGTGATCCTTTTTCTGTTTTTTGGTTTCATATTCTATTGATGAGCCTCAGGTGATAGGCATTATGGTTCCGATGGAAGGCAAAGGGGCATGGGGGTTGTATTGGTTTTCTGGATTGGGCTCGTTTTTCATGGGAGCGCTGGGTGGGGGTCCTGGCGGAGGTGGTGGCAGACTCTGGTTTGAGACCTGGTTGACTGTCTGCCTGTTAGTTTGTTGGGGTAACCCCGTTTCGATATAGGTTAGGTGTTGCCTTGGGTTCGAGTATGACATGCTTGACTCTGAGGAATAATTTTGAATTGGCGGTGGAGGTGGCGAAGGCCTCCATGCCGGGAGGAAGCTGGGGTAATAGGCGTTTGCCAGGGTCGATGGGTGCACTTGGTTTGATGTTAGGGAAGGATAGATTGGGCAAGATCGCTGGCGATGTTGGCTCACGGGCCTCGAGGGGCTCCAAAGGCGTGTGTAAGTGTAGGCATTGTTGATTTCCCTTGCTGGCTGTGGGGTTTGGTTCATGGCGGGTGGGCTTGCCAGGTTCTTGAGTGCCTTGTCCCTTTCCTGTTGGATGACCGGGAAATCTCTTGTATAGTGACCTTTCTCTTCGCCATGTATCGCATGCAATTGTTTTCTTGGTCCTCTGTTCTAGTTCTTCTGGGGTCCTTTCCCTTGATACGGTTTTTGGTTGTCGGGAGGTCTCGCTCCTCGGGTGTTCTTATTGCCGTCCGGGCTCCGCTGCTTGTGTCATTGTCAGGACTTGCTGTCCTTGATATTGCTTGGGTTGCTGTTGTTGGGGCTCCGCTTGCTGGTTCTTTTTGTTGCCCTTCGTTTGCTGCCTTTCTGAGTTCTGTTCTTCTAGTCTCCTCCGATAATCTTCGTCTGATCGGATCCAGATCTCGAACTGTTCGCATAGCTCATGCATTGTCTTCGGCTTTTTCGCGTGCGGTTCCGTGAATGGCCCCAAGCGGAGCCCTCTGATGGCTGCATCTATAGCCACTTGATCAGGCACGTCGGGGGCCTTCGCTTTGAGCTGTAGGAACCTTTGAAAATAGTCCTTCAGTGGTTCGTTGTAGCCTTGCTTGCACTGAAATAGGTCCATGGAGATGAGCGACTGCGCGCTCAGGCCTTTGAAGTTCTCGGTATTTTGTCGCGGAGGTTTTCCCATGAGTATATTGTGCTAGATTTCAGCATGGAGTACCAGGCCAGGGCATCTCCCTCCGCGGCAATTATGAAGGCCTTCGCCAGTACAGTGTCATTGCCTCCGGCCGAGGCCACTGCTGCCTCATAGCTCATTATGAACTGATGTGGATCTGTTTTCCCGTTGAATTTTGGTAGTTGGGTGGGCTCGTATCTGGTCGGCCATGGTGTTCGCTGTATGCCCTCTGATAGCGGAGACTTGGGATCGAAGGCTCCTCGGTCTTGTGGGACATCATGGACGATCAGGGGGTTGGGCGAGACCTCGGATCGAACTCACCGCCATGTGACTGGGGACGGGAATAGGGGGAGCGATTCGCAGCCGAGGCAGTGGCGGAGGTTGATTGGCAAATTGCATGCTTTGAATTTCCGCCTGCAAGAGCGCCATCTGGCGCCGATCTGATTCCGCTGCCAGCGCGGAGGCTCTTGTGCCTTGAGGACCTCCGCGTAGGCGGCTGCCGCTCTATCCCTTTCCTGCTGCAATCTTAGGGTGAGGCTGGGCCTGGCGCGAGTTCTGCGACTTGGTAGGGTTCCCATTTCCCGTTCCTGCTACTTCTGCATCTCCGCCTGGTTCCTCCTCCCCCCTTTGTTCCTCATCGAGCGGAGGGTCTTCCTCCGCCGTGGCGTAGGTACTTCTCGTGCTTCGCCTGGGTCGGGTATTCTTTGGGGCGGCCTTTGCTCTCGAGGTAGTTCCTTTTCTCTTTTGTGGAGCCATGGTTTCTCTGTCCGGGCCCCACGGTGGGCGCCAATGTTGAGCTTGGGTTTCTCAACACGGGGTTATCTTTCCGCCAGGCGGTGCCCTGGGGGAGTAATTCGTTAGTGGGGAGCGTTTCTTGGACTAAATGGGATAACAATAACTGCTCATCATGGAATTCACCAACCTCTCTATCAGGGGAGGACTCCTCCCTATTTATAGCCTTACATTCGCCGAGTCATGAGATTACAATTCTACCCTCTAATATTCTCGGCATATTCCTTTACATACACACGCCGCTTAGGCTTTTAGCGTATTCTCATGTTCCAGCTTCCTTCACCTTCTCGCTGGGCCCGCCTCACCGGTTGCCAGCTGGGGATATGTTCGGCGAAGGTATAGGTCTCCGCCTCGGGCCCGGAACGAAGTTGGCGAAGGTATAGGCCTCCGCTGTGTAGCCTCGGTCTTCTCGGTCACCGCTCTGGGGCCTGGGCTCTAGCGTCGCGCAGGCGCAAGCCTCCGCGACTCCCTCGGGATCGAGCGACCTCGTCATCACGGAGGCGTGGATGCGCGGAGGCCGGGACCTTCGCCCGCTCCGCTGGCGGGGGGCACCTGAAAAACAAACAACACCAAAGACTCGGTTGTTAGCTTCACCCTTCGCGAGTCCTCGGGGTCCGGGAACACCTCCGCTCGGGCGCCTGCAGGGGCTACGCCCCAACAGCACCCAAACCCAAAATGTACTTCCCAGGGTAAGAAAACAGGATGACAGATCCATTTGGGTGTCAGGCGAAGCAGAACCCAAATATCGAGATTTGCGAGTTGAACCCACAGACAGATATTAATATCTACTTTATTGTCTTTCAGCACACTGAATTTAGGACTTCTAAATATAAAACTTTTGAAGCCTGCTGTTGTTTCTGTTCAAACTAGCAACTGAACCATCACGGATCCATTTGTCATTATTTTAGCAATTTAAATTACAAATACGGTATATTAGCATGCAGACCACCAGGAGAAGAAGGGCTCAAATCTCGAGCAAGGGCTTTGAATGTCTCTAAATCATCCTCAGTGACGAGGCAATCCAATTGTGTAACTAGTTTGTAGTTGAATGAAATTATTCGGTTGTTAAGCGTCAGGTTAGCATTTCATCATCAATCATTCAAATGTCCTTGTGTGAATGCCAGCATTGCTTCTTAATTCTTTCCACAGTGTAATCATGCAATTATTACTGCATTTATCGAAGTTACGAGGCTGAAAAATAGGATTAATATTGCACTTGGTTGGATTGAACAACCAGAGGGACAATGTTGCAGATTATTAGGCACACAACTAACTACACTGGCTATATAGTACAGGCATTCCAAATTCCAACAACAGAGGAGACATGTAAATGGTGGGTACATAAACAAAGAGGCAAAGCATCACCACTAGTCACATTATTTCTTTAGCCACACATGTTGGATATAAAAGAGAGGATATGGTATTGTAGGTGGATCGACAGGGTCTTGTGATTCATCAGTACACATGGAGCCAATGAAACAAACACGAGGCACAAAAAGTGTGCAAATTGTGGGAGTAGGAGGCATCAGAGGAGGAAAACAGATGACACACAAGAGCTGAGCTGACAGGAACTTGTTCACTGGTGGTGCCACTGTCATGCACCACCTCAATTGCGACCCCAACCTTACAGAAACCCGAAGAAGAGGCATGCACATGGCATGGACAGGGCGCTGTTGTAATAGAGCCAGCTGTGTTTATTAGATTTTGGTATATATGATAGGGAGAGAGCAAGAATTCTTGTGCACGCGCATGAATGTACTTTTGCACATCTAGCTATCTAGTTCCGGTGCAGTGTGACGCTAGCTAGCGCGAGATATAGGGCTTGTGCTGCATATAGTCTTGATTCTGTAGAATTCCAAGAGCTCGTGGACAAGACATGGGAATAGCTAGCCAGAGTTGACCAGACACATCCGCTGATATGGGTGTGGGCTAATAATTTGATCGTCTGAGGTGGTTAGGCACATGTTAGGTCCAGGCTAGTAGAATCCTAGCATGGTAATGAACATGGACGTTAGACGAGCTCGCCCTCTTGCTACCAGAACTGAATGCACCAGACTGCGCATTGAATAATCCACAGAAGGAGAGATCAGGATATGTACATGTGGAGTTCGTTCACATGAACACACCCAATAAATTTCCTATGTTATTGCTCGACAGACCCAAATCAGTGAAGACAAACCGAAGTGAGCATTAGTGAAACATGCAGCATCAGATACTTTTGTCGTCATGGCAGGTAGGTGCCGTATCAATTACGAAAATTAACTCAACACCAATGACACATATACGTGTTTTTGTCCTATCCCTCTTGATCATATAAGTGGTTGAACTTCCTCATTTCGATCCCCCTTGATTATTATATAACACGCATAAGGTCGCTTGCATTGCCCATGCTAGTTTGCTAGACACTACATACAGTAGCTAAGTAGATTGCTAAGCCGATTGATGTTGCAAATGCTCTTTTGTCATGACAATTGTACAAGTACTAAGGTTGGGAAGCATCAGAGAATGGGGTGTAAGCTTGGAGTTTATCCAATGTGAGGCTTATAGAAACACAAGCAGTGCCAGCCAATGCCAAAGTAGAGGGCACCAAACTAGAACAAAAAGGAATTGAATCCCGTGCATTGGATTGGGCAATCAGATGTTGTGCATACGGATGCTGCACTAGTGCCTCATGGACACCGAAAGGATCCAAGGCCGTATTGATGAGGTGACCAGCGTGTTAGGCCCTGCATCTGAAGGAGAACGTGTCACTCACAGGAACTCTGCTCATTGGAGGCTTTTTGTTTGTGTGCTTGCTGTCCGACACACCTCATGTGGGACCTAAACTTGACAGGGGACATTATCTCAAAAACGGGTTTTGTGCCTCTGTCCGGATGAAACTGAATACATGGAGCTTGTTTGTTGGTGTGCTTGTCGTCCGACATCTCAAAAATGGGATGCACCTCTGTCCGGATGAAGATAGTAGCACTCTACAAAATTGTTTTTGACAGTGCCAATCGACGGCAATAACAACATGGTTACAGTAGCTCAATGCCTTTCTCCTAGGCGTCGACAGCGCGTGACAAATGTCTCCCCTTGACGAAAACATCCTCTGAGACGGAAACAGTGTCACCAAACTTGCTGGATTAGCACCGGTGGTGGACACATGCATCAGTGGCCAAAAAGTTGTTGACGGCGTGGCATGTTCAACGACGAGATTGATGACTCGATACGAGAAGTCACAACTGAATACAGGGGACCACATGCAGCGCAATGCAAGCATGTTTCTCTACCGGAGCTGATGCATTCACCTGACCTCTCACGAATGCAATGTTGCTGCCATATATACAAATTTTGACATGGGTTGCATTGAATTCTGTTGAAGGGATGAGGAGGTGCATGTGGAGTTCATTCACATGATGTAGATTCAGTACACCCAGCTTTACTGTGTGAAGGCTCATCGACTAACCCAAATAAATGAATGAAACAAACTGTGCCTAGCATCAGTTGAAGATAAACTGAATAATAATACACTCCTGTCAGTATCAGATGCTTTTGTGTTCATTGCAAGTAGGTGTCCCATTGACAATGACAGTTAACTCACTAGTACCGTAAGGACCCAAATGTGTCTTGGTCCTATCCTGCTTGGCTTTATATAAGATCGATGCCGGACTTGATTCTATCCTTCTCGGATCATTATATATAAAAGGCACAAGGTCGGTTGCCCATGAGCAAGAATGTGCTAGACACTACATATATATGGTGGTCAATACAAAAAAAAAAGACATAGATAGCAGTACTAGGGTTGGGAAGCATCAGAGAATGAAATGTAAGCTTCAGGTTCATGTGTTGATACCGAGCGGATCAAATGCCACATGACAAACAGTCACCAAGTAAGCAACCGCCAGGGCCGGGTTAGATGGAACAGCTATACCAAAGGGTAAGGCAACCCTTAGTGTTGTACATTCTGCGCCTGCTGTTCTACCAAAGGGCAAGGCAACCCTCCACCAACAAGCTGACGGCAGTGCTTACTCCTAATGTGATGTTAGCCAATGTCACTTCTCAGTGGACAATAGCTCAGGTGGTGTCAGAAGTGGAGAAAAAAATAGCTCCCCTGTAAAGAATGTTGCAACGGCAGTCTCACTCGTGCGAGCAGCAAGCGAAATGCTGCAAAGGCAGATCAGGACTCACTGCATATGGTTTGCAAAACTAAAGGCTCGCAGGAGCTACGCCAGTGGGTCACATTGCAACACCAGAATGACAAGAAGGCCGTCTTAGTCCTGGCGTGTCGGCGGCTACAGGTGTCTGCTTTGGAGTTCTTCAGTTCTAGAGGATGGCTCTCTAGTCAATGGACTGGTTTTGTTTAATTTCGTGTTCTAGTCAGTGTGTTTGTAAGTTTTTGGTTGTAAGCTGTCATGCTTTACAAATTGTGGTACCCACTGTGAGTTGAACAAGTGGTCAGATTCTACTTTGGTAGATGGCTCTCTAGTCAATGGACTGGTTTTGTTTTATCTAAAAATGCCACATGCCAATGCGTGGTGTTCAAGGCGCAACTGATAGGTTTGACATCATCAACAAACTCTTCAAAAATAAGAGTACCTTTCTTATTTTTGGTAGTGACTGTACAGATAACAATCATGCGATCCAACTCTCCTTTACTAGGGAACGGAACAACAAAGTCGCATCGCTCTGTCCTTGCACAGACCACTCCCACTGAACTGGTATGATTCTTGCTAATTCAGACAAGAGCAACTGGGTGGAGACGGTGCCCACTGTTGGGACATGGCCCCGGCAGTAGGCGGAGGTTCTAACTATTGGAACATGTTGAACTAAAGTTGCGAAGGTTTCAGACCACTGCAACTTATATTGATTGAGTTGTTAAGATATGCAGGACGAGCTGGAAGAACCTTCGCTCGGCGGACGCTTGAGTTGGCGGAGGCCTGGAGGCAAAATTAGAGCGAAGGTCCGGCTTAGGACAGGAGGGCTTGGAACAAGAGAGGCGGAGGCCCATCTAAGACGCCTTTTGAGTGCGGAGGCTCAAGACCTCCGCCTCAAGGCTCGACCCACGCGAAGGTCTCGAGCCAAGCTCGATCTCCGACTGGAATCAGTGCAGAGCATGGTGAGAAAGAAGATGAACTTCTCTCAGCAAAAAAGCAAGGCAGAGCGTAGAAGCATGCGAAGGTTTGCGGAGCAAGCGGAGGTCCTGGAGAAGAGAAGCTCTAGCACGTCTCCACCAGGCAAAATGGACTCCGCTACCCACGACATGTATGTGTTAAAGAAAATATTCTAGGAATATGCCCTGGGCAGTATTGTAAAATGACTATAGTTGTAAGCAAGGGCTATAAATAGGGGGCCTCGACCCTCTTGTAGGGGGGTTGGTGAATACATCAATTAAGCATTGATTTTGCGATGTACACCTGTTCGCATACTTTACCATCCTTGCCTCACTCCGCTCGGGGCATCGACCGAGCGGAGGTTCCTCTCGTCGCACGAGACCTCAGTCTCTCTATCTCACTTAGACACTCTTGCTCGAGACACCCGATGAGCGGAGTTTAAGCGGAGGTCTCCTCCACCCTTGTTAGGAACCAAGGTTCCAACATTGGCGCCCACCGTGGGTGGCACGGAAAACATCCACGAAGAACAAGCAGAAGCGGAGCCCCACACCAAGATAGAGGCTCCGTCCCCAGGAGCTTCGTCGAGCCTCCGCACCGAGCAGAAGCGGAGCCCCCACACCAAGATAGAGGCTCCGTCCCCAGGAGCTTCGGCAACAAAGTCGAGCCTCCGCACCAAGCTGAGGCGGAGCTCCCACACAAGGTGGAGCCTCCGCCCGTAGGAGCAAATCCTATGCATAAGGTAAACCATACACCTTCATAATAGTACATTAAAATCCTGGAAAAAGTCCTGAGTTTGTACGCCTCAGGCACCAGGTCGCAAAGTAAATGCGTTGCATAGTACATTAAAATCCTGGAAAAAGTCCTGAGTTTGTACGCCTCAGGCACCAGGTCGCAAAGTAAATGCGTTGCATAGTACATTAAAATCCTGGAAAAAGTCCTGAGTTTGTACGGCTCAGGCACCAGGTCGCAAAGTAAAGGCTTTTGCGTCGCATAGTACACAAAAATCCTGGAAAAAGTCCCGAATTTGTAAGGGCACCAGGTCGCGGAGCTAAGGCTTCTGTGTTCCTATATCAATTATATTGTTAACATCCGCATTTTTTCTCCTCCAGTGATTAGAGTCGAAAGTGGCTAACACCGAGCCACATTATTCGACAGAAACAACTCATCTTTGAGGACCTTCCGCAGTGCGAGTTGACGCTAAAACACTGCAGAATGACCTCTAAGGCCAACGTGAGGCCAAGGAAAAAAAATAGAAAACTTAGCTCAACCTTGTTAAAGCAGATCCCATGGGGAACCAACATGATGCAAGCCACAAAAAGCAAGCTCCGCAATAGCTGCAGCAACTACATAAAAATAGCGGACAACCTCCGAGCAAAATTCAATATAGCTAAAGTAGTAGTCAGCCTCCGCTATAAATGGAAGCTAGTTAACCTCCTGCCAAAAATGGGGCTAAACAACCTCTCGCCAAAACAAAATAACAGAGCCCATGCCAAAAGCAGAGCTAAAAGAACACAAATCTAGAAGTGGACACTCTCGACAAGCCCTAGCCATGAAAATCTCGTCGTCCCAAGCTTATTGCGAAAAAAGCATAGAAGCGGTAGAGATATTTGCCACTATGTTGACGGGCACCACCGACAAAAACATAAAACTCACCTCCGCCAGCATATTGGCACGGAGGTAAACAAATCCAAAGACAGAAAAACCCAACATAGGTGTCATATTGTCGGAGGCACAAGGTCATTGTCAATCCAATCCCTAAGTCCCAAAATGTCTCCACCCACCTACAAACCCAGGGTCAAGACCCACATAGGCCAAATTGCGACAACATATGCAGAGCAAGCCGCATGGAACACAAAATGTCGGCGAGACATCACAGCCTTCGATTCCAAAATTAGCCAAGACCTAAGGAATAGCTTCCTCGAAAGACTTCGCCTCACCATCCTGAGTCTCAAAAGAAGGGGATATCGGAGCCTTCGCACCTCCGCCATGTGCCTTCGATGCTTCACCTTGAGCCCTCGAAGACCCACAAGTGTCCCTGTCAATATCAGCCTCTGCGCTGCCATCATCTTCGCCAACACTAGAAATAGCTAGAACAAAAGCATGAGCAGTAGCATTTAGAGCAATCTCGCCCCCAAAGTCCCCATCAGCAGTCACAACATTTGAACCTTTAGTCAACTTCGCCTTCTTACAACTCAAAACAGCCTTAGAAACCTTCACCCGTTTTAAAGCTGTAGGCTTCAAGGTCTTAGCCTGCGCACACATATCAACTTGAACTAACAAGGGGGGAAGCCAATGCTCATACCCAACTCCGAGCTCCTCAAAAACGCGATTCAACCGAGGCACATTGCCTTCGATCATAATTCTCGAGGCGCGCTCGTTTTCAAAGATGCACCCCAAAATTCTCCTAGCCTTTGACTCCACCTGCGCAACAATATCTGCATCTCTTACATTTTCCTTAGTCAACCCGAGCAAAGGGAATGGTACATTCACATCTGTACCATACCATGGCAAGTTCTGTTGCTTGAAACCAATATCATTCCTATCCGTAGGCCAACAATCTAGCCCAAGGGGCCATACAACAACTGCCAAGAATTCTTCAACGAGATCTCGGCTACCGCTATAATGACAAGTAGTGTCAAAAGCATTCTCACAAGCCATTCGACTCTTAGTATCCCGGCTCCACACATGCCTCAGCATCCAACAAAACATCCATATTTGAAGCAAAAGGATAAACAACGGTGTCCTTCCCATCATCATCCTGAATTGTTTCGGGCGGCACCTTAGCATAAAACCAATGACTAGACCATCTAGCACCCCATCGGCTTTTTTGAGCGAAAGAGACTTGCAAACAATTTTGATCAGAGGTGTGCTTTGATCAAAATAGGGGGGAAGGAAGATCTCACCTCCGCAGGCCGCGGTTGGCAGCGCCAAGCACCTAGGCCCAGGCAAATCCGCAGTTGGGGACAGCCAACCAGCAAGCAAACCAATTTGATGGCCACTAAGCACCAGGCGGAGGCGCTGCCCGCGGCGACCCCAGATCCTGCCGCCGACGACCAAGTAAGGCCCTCGACCGCCAGCGCCCAGGATCGAAGACGAGCATCGCCTAGAAAATGCTCGCCATGATCGTCCCAGGCACCCGCCGCCGTCAGCCGGAGATCGGCGCCGGCATCTCAAGGCACGGACGGCGGAGTCTGATGAATATGCGACTTTACGAAGGACTCAGGCTATTTGGACCATCGGGATATGTTTGGGCCTTACCCAAGGAAGAAAAAGCCCAAAACATAGAAAATACATATATACACGTAATTATAAAAAGAGAGGTCTTCGCTATACTATTTACGCGTGCAACACAGACCTACGCTAATACAACTCACGAAGACATGGCCAAAAACCATGGACGAGACTTCACTAATAAATTATATACATGTATATGTACAAATTAAATAGTGTGTACATCACCGCAAAGGGAATATTAAAATGGTTTGACAAAAACGAACCAGTAGAAGTAGTCGGAGAGCCTGCAATGTTGTCCAGGCTCCATCCGGTTAAGATATCAGGTTCGTTAGTGTCAAACGGAAAATCCAAGGGGGGAAACGGTACGCATAGTTGTCGGACCTCCGCTTGAGAAAGGATCCGAGGCCTGTCCTCCGCGCAAAGAAAACCAAGGTTCCTGGCCTCCGCTCGAAAAAGAGTCAGAGGCCGGCCTCCGCCTAAAAAAAAAAAAGAATTAGAGGTCTGTGCAGCTGAATTAAGCCTCCGCTTAAAAATATGAATAATGGAAACAAAACCCAAGGGGAGTGACCAAAAATCTTAGGTCGCTGCGTTAACAGCCCAAGGGCGAACAAAAGTCAAAGGCCAGCAGCGACCGTACAGCTGACCCGGCCTCCGCTTGAGAAAAAAGTCGGATATCCAAATAGTTGACACGACAACTGTTGAAATATGTTCCAAATTCATATTGGGCTGCCAACTACTGAAGGCCCGTTTAAAGATGAAGGCGGAGCGAAATCAATTAGTACCATATTGCTAATTGATGTGGAGGCAAAGATTTTTCCTCCCTATATATTTAGACCAATCCTTTTGGGAGACAACACAATACAATTATTCTCTCTCTCTTGTAAGCCGCCATACGGCGTTGTAACCCGACTCTTGATATAGTGAGAAGTGTTTGTTGGCTGGGCGCCGTGGTTTTTTACTCTCCTGCATTGGGAGGGTTTTCCACGTTAAATCTTGTGTCCCTGCAATTTAAATTTTGATTAACTTTATCGTTTACTCGCGTCACATTTATAACAATTGGCATCGGAGCTTTGGTTGTCAGATTAGTGTTCGATGACGACGTCGATGAAGTTTGATCTGCCGTTGCTGGATTACAAGACTCGGTTCTCGCTATGGCAAGTCAAGATGCGGGCGATTCTGGCGCAAAAAGGAGGATTATGATGAGGCGTTGGAAGGTTTCGAAAGAAGCCGTCCGCCGATTGGACTTCCGAGGAGAAGCGGAGGGATCGTAAGGCTCTCGTCTCTAATTCAACTTCATCTCCATAATGATATCTTGCAAGAGGTGCTGCGAGGAAAAGACTGGCTGCAGAACTTTGGTTGAAACCGAATCGACCAGATGTCAAAGGATCTTACCAAGAAGATGCACATGAAGATGAAGCCGCTCACTCTCAAGATGAAGGAGAGTGATTCCGTGATGAGCCACATCTCCGTGTTCAAGGAGATCGTTGCCGACCTAGTGTCGATGGAGGTTAAGTATGATGATGAGGACTTAGGTCTTTTATCTGTTATGTTCTTTGCCCTCTTCGTATGCAAATTTTCGCGGACACCATATTGCTGAGCCGTGATGAACTAACCCCTACGGAAGTTTATGAGGCACTCCAGTCTAGGGAGAAGATGAAAGGCATGGTGTCGATGGCACGCCGTCATCCAAGGGCGACGCTTTGCGGTGAGAGAGGCGATCTCGAGCATAAATCCTCCTAAGTGACAACAACGATCGTCACAAAAAGCCGCTCAAAGTCCGGACCGCCTAAGAAATTCTGTAAGTATTGTAAGAAGAAAACTCATTTTATTGAGGATTGTCCGAGTTGAAGGCTAAGGACAAGAATAAAAATAAGCCGGGATGGTAAGGTTGCTTTGCGCTTCACCGGCTGGCGATTCCCGATTCGTGAGATTGTCCGGTAGTTTTTGCCGGTCGCGTTTCCGGTCATGATGAATGGATACTTGATTCAAAGATGTTCATTTCATATCTGCACTAACAGAGATTGGTTTAGTTCATTTAAGCCCGTGCGAGAATGGAGATGTTGTGCGTATGGGAGACGATAACCCATGTGAGATTGTGGGGATCGGATCGCCTTCGATCAAGGCTCATGATGGCATGACACACACTCGAAAAATGTCGTACATACCGGGGATGTCCAGAAATCTTATCTCGCTCAGCACGCTTGATGCGTAAGGTTGCGCTTACTCGGTTTCAATGGCGTTCTAAAGGTATCAAAAGGTTCCCTTGTTTGTTTGAAAGGTGATATGAATTCTGCCAAGTTATATGTTCTTAGAGGAAGTACTTTACATGGTTCTGTTTCCGCTGCTGCTGCTGTTTCTAATAATGAACCTAGTAAGACTAGCCTTTGGCATATGCGTTTGGGACATATGAGTCAAGCTGGTATGGCAGAATTGATAAAAAGAGACCTATTGGATGGCTGCACTTCGAGTAGCATGAAGTTTTGTGAGCATTGTATTTTCGGGAAGCATAAAAGGGTAAAATTCAACACCTCAGTTCATACCACTAAAGGTACACTTGATTATGTACATGCCGACTTATGGGGTCCGTCTCGTAAGCCTTCTCTCTTGGTGGTGCTCGTTACATGCTTACTATTATTGATGACTACTCTAGAAGGGTTTGGCCTTATTTCCCTAAAAAATAAAGATGATACCTTTGCTGCTTTTAAAGATTGGAAAGTGATGATAGAAAGGCAAACTGATAGAAAAGTAAAATTGCTTCGTACTGATAATGGTGGAGAGTTCTGTTCGGTTGCTTTTAATGATTATTGCAGGCAAGAAGGCATTTTAAGGCATCACACCATACCTCATACCCCTCAGCAGAATGGTGTGGCCGAGCGCATGAACAGAACCATCATATCAAGGGCTCGTTGCATGCTGTCCAATGCCAGGATGAGCAAGCGTTTTTGGGCTGAAGCTGCTAACACTGCGTGTTACTTGATAAACAGTGTCGCCTTCTATTCCATTAAATAAGAAAACTCCTATTGAGGTATGGTGCAGTACACCCGCGATTATTCACGCTTGAGAGTTTTTGGCTGCACTCGCTTATGCTCATGTTGATAATGGAAAATTAGAGCCTAGAGCTGTTAAATGTCTTTTTCTTGGTTATGGTTCGAGTTAAAGCCTATAAATTGTGGAATCCTGGACAGGGAAAGACTTTTATGAGCAGGAGTGTTGTTTTCAATTAATGCGGATGTTTAATGACGGTTTGTCCTCGGATCATGTTCCGAAATTTCTGAAAAAGAGTTGCGATATCGGTGTGCGGTGGAGCATGATGATGCCGAGACAAGTGTGCGTGTGGAGCCCTGTTCGGACCGAAGTTGCCGATGAGGATGCTCATGGTGATGTTCAGCAAACTCCCGGTGTGTGCTCGAGGAGAGGCGCCTGATCGCCTATTGCTCAACGCAGATCAAAGAGAAGTTGTGGTGCTCCACCCGTCTTATTGAAGAATGTAACTTATCTTATTATGCCTTGAGTTGTGCTTTGAACAGGAGGAGAATGTTCATGAGCCAACCACTTACAAAGAAGCTATTGGTTGTGGTGATCGTGAGAAGTGGGTTTCAGCTATGCATGAGGAGATGCAGTCTCGGAGAAGAATTGCACTTGGGATGTTGTTCCATTGCCTAAGAAGAAGAAGACAAATCCACGCAAGTGGATCTTCAAGAGAAAGGAGGGTTTATCTCCAAGTGAGCCTCCAAAGTATAAGGCAAGGTTAGTAGCAAAAGGCTACAAATAAATTCCCGGTGTTGATTATAATGATGTGTTCTCTCCGGTTGTCAAGCATAGCACCATTCGTACTTTCTTTAGTATTGTTGCTTCACATGATCTTGAGCTTGAGCAGTTAGATGTCAAAACTGCATTTTTGTATGGAGAGCTTGAGGAGGACATATACATGGACCAGCCTGAAGGGTTCATAGTGCCCGGCAAGGAGAAGTTTGTTTGCAAGCGAAGAGATCCTTGTATGGTTTGAAGCAGTCCCTCGTCGATGGAATAAAAGGTTTGATTCATTTATGCGCCACATGGTTTTAAGAGATCAAAATATGATAACTGTGTTTACATCAAGCATGTTAATGGATCACCTATATATCTACTTGTTATATGTTGATGATATGTTGATTGCTGCCAAGAGTAATATTAAAATCACTAAATTGAAGAAATTGTTGAGTAGTGAGTTCCATATGAAAGATCTTGGTGCTTGCTAAGAAAATTCTAGGCATGGAAATTACTAGAGACAGAAAATCTGGTTTTGCTATTTCTTAGTCGACGAGAATTATATTAAGAAAGTTCTTCAGCGTTTCAACATGCATCATGCAAAGTCTGTTAGTACTCCTATTGCACCTCATTTTAAATTATCAGCTTGCACAGTGTCTAGTACAGATGCGAAAATTGAGTACATGTCAAGAGTTCCTTATGCTAGTGCTTGTTGGGTCTTTGATGTATGCCATGGTTTGCTCTCGTCCGGATTTATCATATGCTATGAGTTTGGTTAGTAGATATATGTCTAATCCTGGTAAAGAACATTGGAGGGCGTTCGAGTGGATTTTCGGTACCTCGGAGGGACAAAGCGGATTCTTGGTTGGAGTTTGGGAGAACTTCGAAGGGACTTGTTGGATATGTTGATTCCGATTATGCCGCTGATCCGACAGAGAGAAGATCACTTATCGGTTATGTGTTCACCGTTGGCGATTGTCTTTGTGAGTTGGAGGGCTACTTTTACGATCTGTTGTTGCTTTGTCTACTATCGAGGCAGAATACATGGCTGGCTATTCTTGGCGTGCAAAGAATTGATTTGGCTGAAAGGTTTGTACGCTGAGCTGTGTGGGAGTTGATTCTTGCATTAATTTATACTTTGTGACGGTCGAGTGCCATTTATCTTACCAAAGATCAGATGTTCCATGAGAGGACTAAGCACATTGATATTAAGTATCATTTTGTTCGTGATGTGATCGAAGATGGTAAGTTAAAGGTATGCAAGATCAGTACTCATGATAATCCTGCTGATATGATGACAAAGCCTGTTCCTGTTGCTAAGTTTGAGCTGTGCTCAGGCTTAGTTGGTTTAATTGATTAGCCCAAGAGGCTATGTGGCGCCAGAAATATTTTTCTTGTTATGTTCAGGATGAAGGTGTTGATTTATGCTACAAGAGGAATTTGTCTCAAGGTGGAGTTTGTTGAAATATGTTCCAAATTCATATTGGGCTGCCAACTACTGAAGGCCCGTTTAAAGATGAAGGGAGCGACATCAATTAGTACCATATTGCTAATTGATGTGGAGGCAAAGATTTTTCCTCCCTATATATTTAGACCAATCCTTTTTGAGACAACACACAATACAATTATTCTCTCTCTTGTAAGCCGCCATACGGGCGTTGTAACCCGACTCTTGATATAGTGAGAAGTGTTTGCTGGCTGGCGCCCGTTGTTTTTTACTCTCCTGCATTGGGAGGGTTTTCCACGTTAAATCTTGTGTCCCTGCAATTTAAAGTTTGATTAACTTCATCGTTTACTCGCGTCACATTTATAACAACAACCGCGTGAGAAATAGTCAGGGCTCGCGATGCTAACCCGGCTCCCACCTGAGATCCGTGATGAAAAGGTCAGTGTCTGACATAAAATGGTTTGACAAAAACAAACCGGAGAGAGTGGTCGGAGAGCCTGCGAGATTGCCTAGGCTCGATGATCCGGCTAAAAGCTTAGGTATCCGTAAATCCAAGGGGGGAAACTGTTTGGGAGCAACCTTCGATCGAAAAAACCCACTGGCAATGCCGGGTGCAGTCAAATAACAAACATAAGTCCAAGGCCAGTGATCACTGTCGAGCTGATCTAGGCCTCCGCCCGAAAAAGAATCGGAGGCTTGGCCTCCTCTCAAAAAAAAAAAAAAAAAGAAGATCCGTTTCCAAAACTGAGCCGACATCCGTCAAAAAACAGGTCAGAGGTCCGTATAGCCGACCTAGGTCTCCACTCGAAAAATACTTGAGCCCCATAGCGAAAGGGCCGGAGGTTTAACGACACCAAACCACACTTTACCAAAACACCCCTGTTGCAAAAGATATTGACTGATAACGGGGTTCGTTATTATGTTTAACAAGATGAACTCGTCAGCAAGCTGGCACATGCCTAAGCCAAGAAATTCGGGCGAAGCAAGCACTTAGAATCTCAGAATGGGGTGAAGCCTCAGCTACGTGTACAGCTGATTTCCACCTCCGCTCAAGAAATTGCCAGCGCATACCAACCTCTCTCTGAGAAACTGTCACAGGTCGGCCTCTGCTAGAAAGACTTAGAAGTTGTGATAGCTGACCCGGCCTCCGTACGCTAAAGTGTCAGAGGCCCAAATAGCTCCGCCAACAAAAGGGCGAAGGGAGCCACAATGCATCCAAATAATGGAAAAGGTCTCAAACCTACATAGGCACCAGAAGATTACCTCAGGTGCATTTGCACGCGATTCAGCCTTCAATCCGGCTTATTTAGAACCGAAGGTGTTGCACCCTTTACAAATCGACAACCAAAGTTTCGAACACCATCCTCGCAGCAATGTGCCTTCTATTGTTTTCCAGTGTAATACAATATTATCGTCACTTGTTAAATAAAAAAGGCACCACCGCCAAAGCTTTAAGCTGGCTCCAGTGCACACATCTCGAGCTAACCAACAAGCCGTGCAAGTTTTCTCTTGTGTCATTTATAGATTAATTACTGAGACATTTGAGCACCAAAGGTAGAAACCTCCGCGCTTCATATTGATATTGAGAAGCTCAATCTTATTATATTTCATTATTATCAGGTGGATAAAGTAATTGGAATTTTCCATTAGTGAAACTAGAACACCTTCGCAAGGCATCATGCACAAAAGCTTCGCCGTGTGCATGCACGTGTCATTGTGTCAACCTCCCTTTTATACTTGGGTTCAAGTACGTATATACTATATATATACACTAGAGCAGTAGCATGGACCTTTGGACTCACACTCAAGTACTCCAGAAGTATTTTCCAAATCCTGTTACTCCGGGCTCACTAAGCTTGCGGAGCTACCACCGCAAGAGCATGGCCGAAACTCCAAGACACGTTGACAAACAGAGGTTATCTTCGCCTAAGAAAAAAAAAAAACACGCGAAGCTCTAAAGCAACGGCCTGACCTTCGGCCTACTGGTAAGAAAAGTGCACCAGAGTATTAAATCTATTAGTACAGGTCTTACCTTCGGAGCACCAATATTCACACATTCTTTAGTTAAATCTTCTGCTGCATATCCTGCAGCACCTAACCTCCACCAATCGAGATTGTGGAGTGTTTTTATCAGGAATTGGAAAAGAGTTTTGTTTATCGGCGGTACAAAGCAAAACGCGCCAGGGCGGAAGGGCAATACCCAACACCTCCGCCCACTGCCAGAGAAGTTGAGGCCAAAGGCTCGTATTCGCTTTGAACCTTAGCCCTCAAGGGGGAACTGTTGGGACATGGCCCCGCAGTAGGTGGAGGTTCTAACTATTGGAACATGTTGAACTAAAGTTGCGAAGGTTTCAGACCACTGCAACTTATATTGATTGAGTTGTTAAGGTATGCAGGGGCGAGCTGGAAGAACCTTCGCTCGGCGGACGCTTGAGTTGGCGGAGGCCTGGAGGCAAAATTAGAGCGAAGGTCCGGCTTAGGACAGGAGGGCTTGGAACAAGAGAGGCGGAGGCCCATCTAAGACGCTTTTGAGTGCGGAGGCTCAAGACCTCCGCCTCAAGGCTCGACCCACGCCGGGTCTCGAGCCAAGCTCGATCTCCGACCGGAATCGGTCAGAGCATGGTGAGAAAGAAGATGAACTTCTCTCAGCAAAAAAAGCAAGGCGGAGCGCAGAAGCATCGCGAAGGTTTGCGGAGCAAGCGGAGGTCCCGAGAAGAGAAGCTCTAGCACGTCTCCGCCCGGGCAAAATGGACTCCGCTACCCACGACATGTATGTGTTAAAGAGAATATTCTAGGAATATGCCCCGGCAGTATTGTAAAATGACTATAGTTGTAAGCAAGGGCTATAAATAGGGGCCTCGACCCTCTTGTAGGGGTTGGTGAATACATCAATTAAGCATTGATTTTGCGATGTACACCTGTTCGCATACTTTACCATCCTTGCCTCACTCCGCTCGGGGCATCGACCGAGCGGAGGTTCTCTATCTCACTTAGACACTCTTGCTCGAGACACCCGATGAGCGGAGTTTAAGCGAGGTCTCCTCCACCCTTGTTAGGAACCAAGGTTCCAACATTGGCGCCCACCGTGGGTGGCACGGAAAACATCCACGAAGAACAAGCAGAAGCGGAGCCCCACACCAAGATAGAGGCTCCGTCCCCAGGAGCTTCGTCGAGCCTCCGCACCGAGCAGAAGCGGAGCCCCCACACCAAGATAGAGGCTCCGTCCCCAGGAGCTTCGGCAACAAAGTCGAGCCTCCGCACCAAGGCGAGGCGGAGCTCCCACAAGGTGGAGCCTCTGCGCGTAGGAGCAAATCCTATGCATAAGGTAAACCATACACCTTCATAATAGTACATTAAAATCCTGGAAAAGTCCTGAGTTTGTACGCCTCGGGCACCAGGTCGCAAAAGTAAATGCGTTGCATAGTACATTAAAATCCTGGAAAAGTCCCGAGTTTGTAATGGCTCAGGCACCAGGTCGCAAAGTAAAGGCTTTTTAAGCGTCGCATAGTACACAAAAATCCTGGAAAAAGTCCCGAATTTGTAAGGGCACCAGGTCGCGGAGCTAAGGCTTCTGTGTTCCTATATCAATTATATTGTTAACATCCGCATTTTTTCTCCTCCAGTGATTAGAGTCGAAAGTGGCTAACACCGAGCCACATTATTCGACAGAAACAACTCATCTTTGAGGACCTTCCGCAGTGCGAGTTGACGCTTAAACACTGCAGAATGACCTCTAAGGCCAACGTGAGGCCAAGGAAAAAAATAGAAAACTTAGCTCAACCTTGTTAAAGCAGATCCCATGGGGGAACCAACATGATGCAAGCCACAAAAAGCAAGCTCCGCAATAGCTGCAGCAACTACATAAAAATAGCGGACAACCTCCGAGCAA
Source organism: Hyparrhenia diplandra (assembly GCA_015847255.1). NCBI lineage: Eukaryota > Viridiplantae > Streptophyta > Magnoliopsida > Poales > Poaceae > Hyparrhenia > Hyparrhenia diplandra. The sequence goes on along the minus strand of JADLZK010001592.1, from coordinate 61,433 downwards.
AATTCAATATAGCTAAACTAGTAGTCAGCCTCCGCTATAAATGGAAGCTAGTTAACCTCCGCCAAAAATGGGGCTAAACAACCTCTGCCAAAACAAAATAACAGAGCCCATGCCAAAAGCAGAGCTAAAAGAACACAAATCTAGAAGTGGACACTCTCGACAAGCGCTAGCCATGAAAATCTCGTCGTCCAAGCTTATTGCGAAAAAGCATAGAAGCGGTAGAGATATTTGCCACTATGTTGATGGGCACCACCGACAAAAACATAAAACTCACCTCCGCCAGCATATTGGCACGGAGGTAAACAAATCCAAAGACAGAAAACCCAACATAGGTGTCATATAGTCGGAGGCACAAGGTCATTGTCAATCCAATGCCTAAGTCCCAAAATGTCTCCACCCACCTACAAACCCAGGGTCAAGACCCACATAGGCCAAATTGCATGGAACACAAAATCTCGGCGAGACATCACAGCCTTCGATTCCAAAATTAGCCAAGACCTAAGGAATAGCTTCCTCGAAAGACTTCGCCTCACCATCCTGAGTCTCAAAAGAAGGGGATATCGGAGCCTTCGCACCTCCGCCATGTGCCTTCGATGCTTCACCTTGAGCCCTCGAAGACCCACAAGTGTCCCTGTCAATATCAGCCTCTGCGCTGCCATCATCTTCGCCAACACTAGAAATAGCTAGAACAAAAGCATGAGCAGTAGCATTTAGAGCAATCTCGCCCCCCAAATCGGAGGCCATGATGCAACCTCCTAAGTCCCCATCAGCAGTCACAACATTTGAACCTTTAGTCAACTTCGCCTTCTTACAACTCAAAACAGCCTTAGAAACCTTCACCCGTTTTAAAGCTGTAGGCTTCAAGGTCTTAGCCTGCGCACACATATCAACTTGAACTAACAAGGGGGGAAGCCAATGCTCATACCCAACTCCGAGCTCCTCAAAAACGCGATTCAACCGAGGCACATTGCCTTCGATCATAATTCTCGGGCGCTCGTTTTCAAAGATGCACCCCAAAATTCTCCTAGCCTTTGACTCCACCTGCGCAACAATATCTGCATCTCTTACATTTTCCTTAGTCAACCCGAGCAAAGGGAATGGTACATTCACATCTGTACCATACCATGGCAAGTTCTGTTGCTTGAAACCAATATCATTCCTATCCGTAGGCCAACAATCTAGCCCAAGGGGCCATACAACAACTGCCAAGAATTCTTCAACGAGATCTCGGCTACCGCTATAATGACAAGTAGTGTCAAAAGCATTCTCACAAGCCATTCGACTCTTAGTATCCCCGGCTCCACACATGCCTCAGCATCCAACAAAACATCCATATTTGAAGCAAAAGGATAAACAACGGTGTCCTTCCCATCATCATCCTGAATTGTTTCGGGCGGCACCTTAGCATAAAACCAATGACTAGACCATCTAGCACCCCATCGGCTTTTTGAGCGAAAGAGACTTGCAAAAACAATTTTGATCAGAGGTGTGCTTTGATCAAAATAGGGGGGAAGGAAGATCTCACCTCCGCAGGCCGCGGTTGGCAGCGCCAAGCACCTAGGGCCAGGCAAATCCGCAGTTGGGGACAGCCAACCAGCAAGCAAACCAATTTGATGGCCACTAAGCACCAGGCGGAGGCGCTGCCCGTGTGACCCCCCAGATCCTGCCGCCGACGACCAAGTAAGGCCCTCGACCGCCGCGCGCCCAGGACGAAGACGAGCATCGCCTAGAAAATGCTCGCCATGATCGTCCAGGCACCCGCCGCCGTCAGCCGGAGATCGGCGCTCGGCATCTCAAGGCACGGACGGCGGAGTCTGATGAATATGCGACTTTACGAAGGACTCAGGCTATTTGGACCATCGGGATATGTTTGGGCCTTACCCAAGGAAGAAAAAGCCCAAAACATAGAAAATACATATATACACGTAATTATAAAAGAGAGGTCTTCGCTATACTATTTACGCGTGCAACACAGACCTACGCTAATACAACTCACGAAGACATGGCCAAAAACCATGGACGAGACTTCACTAATAAATTATATACATGTATATGTACAAATTAAATAGTGTGTACATCACCGCAAAGGGAATATTAAAATGGTTTGACAAAAACGAACCAGTAGAAGTAGTCGGAGAGCCTGCAATGTTGTCCAGGCTCCATCCGGTTAAGATATCAGGTTCGTTAGTGTCAAACGGAAAATCCAAGGGGGAACGGTACGCATAGTTGTCGGACCTCCGCTTGAGAAAGGATCCGAGGCCTGTCCTCCGCGCAAAGAAAACCAAGGTTCCTGGCCTCCGCTCGAAAAAAGAGTCAGAGGCCGGCCTCCGCCTAAAAAAGAATTAGAGGTCTGTGCAGCTGAATTAAGCCTCCGCTTAAAAATATGAATAATGGAAACAAAAACCCAAGGGGGAGTGACCAAAAATCTTAGGTCGCTGCGTTAACAGCCCAAGGGCGAACAAAAGTCAAAGGCCAGCAGCGACCGTACAGCTGACCCGGCCTCCGCTTGAGAAAAAGTCGGATATCCAAATAGTTGACACGACAACCGCGTGAGAAATAGTCAGGGCTCGCGATGCTAACCCGGCTCCCACCTGAGATCCGTGATGAAAAGGTCAGTGTCTGACATAAAATGGTTTGACAAAAACAAACCGGAGAGAGTGGTCGGAGAGCCTGCGAGATTGCCTAGGCTCGATGATCCGGCTAAAAGCTTAGGTATCCGTAAATCCAAGGGGGGAAACTGTTTGGGAGCAACCTTCGATTGAAAAAACCCACTGGCAATGCCTGGTGCAGTCAAATAACAAACATAAGTCCAAGGCCAGTGATCACTATCGAGCTGATCTAGGCCTCCGCCCGAAAAGAATCGGAGGCTTGGCCTCCTCTCAAAAAAAAAAAAAAAAAAAAAAAAGATCCGTTTCCAAAACTGAGCCGACATCCGTCAAAAAACAGGTCAGAGGTCCGTATAGCCGACCTAGGTCTCCACTCGAAAAAATACTTGAGCCCCATAGCGAAAGGGCCGGAGGTTTAACGACACCAAACCACACTTTACCAAAACACCCCTGTTGCAAAAGATATTGACTGATAACGAGGTTCGTTATTATGTTTAACAAGATGAACTCGTCAGCAAGCTGGCACATGCCTAAGCCAAGAAATTCGGGCGAAGCAAGCACTTAGAATCTCAGAATGGGGTGAAGCCTCAGCTACGTGTACAGCTGATTTCCACCTCCGCTCAAGAAATTGCCAGCGCATACCAACCTCTCTCTGAGAAACTGTCACAGGTCGGCCTCTGCTAGAAAGACTTAGAAGTTGTGATAGCTGACCCGGCCTCCGTACGCTAAAGTGTCAGAGGCCCAAATAGCTCCGCCAACAAAAGGGCGAAGGGAGCCACAATGCATCCAAATAATGGAAAAGGTCTCAAACCTACATAGGCACCAGAAGATTACCTCAGGTGCATTTGCACGCGATTCCAGCCTTCAATCCGGCTTATTTAGAACCGAAGGTGTTGCACCCTTTACAAATCGACAACCAAAGTTTCGAACACCATCCTCGCAGCAATGTGCCTTCTATTGTTTTCCAGTGTAATACAATATTATCGTCACTTGTTAAATAAAAAAAGGCACCACCGCCAAAGCTTTAAGCTGGCTCCAGTGCACACATCTCGAGCTAACCAACAAGCCGTGCAAGTTTTCTCTTGTGTCATTTATAGATTAATTACTGAGACATTTGAGCACCAAAGGTAGAAACCTCCGCGCTTCATATTGATATTGAGAAGCTCAATCTTATTATATTTCATTATTATCAGGTGGATAAAGTAATTGGAATTTTCCATTAGTGAAACTAGAACACCTTCGCAAGGCATCATGCACAAAGCTTCGCCGTGTGCATGCACGTGTCATTGTGTCAACCTCCCTTTTATACTTGGGTTCAAGTACGTATATACTATATATATACACTAGAGCAGTAGCATGGACCTTTGGACTCACACTCAAGTACTCCAGAAGTATTTTCCAAATCCTGTTACTCCGGGCTCACTAAGCTTGCGGAGCTACCACCGCAAGAGCATGGCCGAAACTCCAAGACACGTTGACAAACAGAGGTTATCTTCGCCTAAGAAAAAAAAAAAACACGCGAAGCTCTAAAGCAACGGCCTAACCTTCGGCCTACTGGTAAGAAAAGTGCACCAGAGTATTAAATCTATTAGTACAGGTCTTACCTTCGGAGCACCAATATTCACACATTCTTTAGTTAAATCTTCTGCTGCATATCCTGCAGCACCTAACCTCCACCAATCGAGATTGTGGAGTGTTTTTATCAGGAATTGGAAAAGAGTTTTGTTTATCGGCGGTACAAAGCAAAACGCGCCCCAGGGGAAGGGCAATACCCAACACCTCCGCCCACTGCCAGAGAAGTTGAGGCCAAAGGCTCGTATTCGCTTTGAACCTTAGCCCTCAAGGGGGGGAACTGTTGGGACATGGCCCCGGCAGTAGGCGGAGGTTCTAACTATTGGAACATGTTGAACTAAAGTTGCGAAGGTTTCAGACCACTGCAACTTATATTGATTGAGTTGTTAAGGTATGCGGGACGAGCTGGAAGAACCTTCGCTTGGCGGACGCTTGAGTTGGCGGAGGCCCGGAGGCAAAATTAGAGCGAAGGTCCGGCTTAGGACAGGAGGGCTTGGAACAAGAGAGGCGGAGGCCCATCTAAGATGCCTTTTGAGTGCGGAGGCTCAAGACCTCCGCCTCAAGGCTCGACCACGCTGAAGGTCTCGAGCCAAGCTCGATCTCCGACCGAATCGGTCGCAGAGCATGGTGAGAAAGAAGATGAACTTCTCTCAGCAAAAAAGCAAGGCAGAGCGCAGAAGCATGCGAAGGTTTGCGGAGCAAGCGGAGGTCCTGGAGAAGAGAAGCTCTAGCACGTCTCCACCAGGCAAAATGGACTCCGCTACCCACGACATGTATGTGTTAAAGAGAATATTCTAGGAATATGCCCTGGGCAGTATTGTAAAATGACTATAGTTGTAAGCAAGGGCTATAAATAGGGGGCCTCGACCCTCTTGTAGGGGTTGGTGAATACATCAATTAAGCATTGATTTTGCGATGTACACCTGTTCGCATACTTTACCATCCTTGCCTCACTCCGCTCGGGGCATCGACCGAGCGGAGGTTCCTCTCGTCGCACGAGACCTCAGTCTCTCTATCTCACTTAGACACTCTTGCTCGAGACACCCGATGAGTGGAGTTTAAGCGGAGGTCTCCTCCACCCTTGTTAGGAACCAAGGTTCCAACACCCACTTCAACTGTATTGAGGGCAGCCACCGAGGAAATGAATCGGCAAAACAATGTGAGTGTTCCTTGCAGCTTGAATCTGGAAAAAGCCCATGCCATCCTCAACAGCAACGCAATATGCAACTGAAGGTTTGGGGCCCCGGAGTTGTGGACACTGATTAGTGTAATGATCTTCAGTGCAGATCACACACTTAAGCCGCGTGCGTTTCCTCTTTTGCTTGCCTTTATCAACCCTTTCCTCTGACACTGCGGTAGGCTCCAGTGTTTCAATGGCAGGAGCAGCAGGGCGATTACCATGACCTCTACCCTGAGGGCGCGTCGGGGCACCAGGAGCATCGACAGTGGGTTCCAAATTACCGCCTTGGTTATTTGCCGAGCCGCTGCCTGCTGGTTGCCAGCGGCTGTAACAGCAGCGCCGCGACCACTCTGGTTGCCAGCGCCTGCACCCGGCGCGCACCGCGACCATGACCCGTAGCGCCCACAGCTGCCCCATCGATGACGCCACCTCCAGAATTTTGACCGCGCTGTCCGTGGCCGTGGGACAGATGATCACGACGCCATTTCCATCCCCGATCGCCACCCGCCATGAGAGTAGCAAGGTACGATCTCGAAGGTGGGAGAGGTTAGGAGAACAGCATGGGACTGACGATGTGGTGATTATGTTTCCCAACGGCGGCCGAGTGGAGGATTGGAGGCGACGGGTTCACGTTCCCAAATGACGCGGGAGGAGGTGTATTCCCATGCATCTGTGCGCGATTGGGACCTCTGAAAAAAAATTTCGGACCGAAATTTCCGAAATATCCCGTCTACCGGTGGGGTCGGTATTTTGCTTGTTACCGCCTAAAAAAATCGGAATTTTCAAATTGCGCCAAAATTTGGGCCAAATGATTGCCTGCCCGCCAACATAATTTGCCAGCCCGCCCGCCCAAAATTTGGGCCCAAATAAAACCCCACCTAACATACCTAACCCTAAATGCTAGGATCCCGGAGACATGGCTACGCCCGGCGAGCAGCTGACCCGTTCCCTTCGTCCCCGCTCGACACGCGGCGCCCGCGCCCGACGCGCGTTAACGCGGCGTTCCCGTGCCCGTCCCGCTTCGGCTCGGCGCCCCGCCGCCCGGTCAACGCTGGCGGCACCCCGTGCCCCCGTCAAGCTCGGCAGCGCCGCACCGGTTGACCGCGATGTCCCAGCTAGCTCGGCGCGGCGCTCCCGACAGCCGTGCCCGCTCGGCGCCCCAGCCCGGCGCGGTGTTCCCGGCCGACGCTGCCCGGCCTGCTCAACGCGCCGCCCCCCTAGCACCTCGTCCCTGCTCGACGCGTCGCCCGGCGTCCCGTGCTTTCGCTTCGATGTGCCACCCCGACGCCATGTCCCTCGTTCGACGTGCCGCCCCTGGCACACCGCTTCCCAGCTCAACGTGTCGCCCCGGTGCCTTGTCCCCGCTTGACGTGTCGCCCTGTCCAGCACTCCAGCAGCCGGCGTCCATCCATCCATCCTCAAGGTTTAGTGCATCGTCCCCAATCGCCTCTTCGATTACAGAATGTAGATGCTGTGATTTTTAGTTGAAATTATTCATAGGGAGGTGATGGAGCTCTGCTTTGCTATATTACTGTGATTTTGAGTTGAAATTATTTCTTGTTTTCTATAGTTATGTTACTAGTTACCGCAATGGCCGGTGATGCCAAAAGGAAAGAGTGTTGACGCATCAGGCAGTGGCATTGTGGTTGATTTGGTTAGTGACACTAGTAGCAAAGGCAACACTACTGGCGATAAAAGTACAACATCAACAGACAACCCTGAGGTGGTTTGTACAAATGGTAATGCTTGGATGTTTGATTTTTACTTAAATGTTGTACATGCATGTATATGTGTATGTAAAGAGTTTTTTTAATCGTCGTGTATGCATGTTTATTCTTATTTTTGTAAAACATGTAAATATCTAGTGCACATGAAGGTGCTGATGGTGTTGGTACCACAAAAATGTACAGCCAGCCTCCTCTCCTCTTCGTCCAAGATCGAAAAGGCTGAAGAAAGTCCCTGTTAAGAACTTGTACTAGTGAAGAGGACAGGTGCGTTTTTCCACTTCTAAAATGCAATTGACTAACTATGCTAGCTGAAATGTTTACTTGGCCTTTTTTAGTGTGTGAATTCTAACATATTGTTTGCTAAAATGTAGTGATTTGGCATGAACGTACCATGGGATATGGACTGATTTTTGCCACATGCAACTTATTGTATTTTGGATTGTGCACCACAAGCAGCTTGTTGTATTTTGGATTGTGCAATGATATTATGTAATATTTGGCACTAGTGGACTTTGTAATATCTAGGACTACATAGTAGACTGATTCTATCTATGTTGTGGACTAGTGGTTGATGTTTTAGATGATTTTCATGTAATATTTGGAGCATGATATTTTAGAACTATGGATGGACTGTAATATTTGGGACTTGAATTATGTTTGTGTAATATTTCTTTAGAATTGCACCTGTATTATTTCAAGTTGTGTGTGTGTGCTGAAGGTGCTATTTATGCTCTTGTCACAATGAATTGGTAGTTTTTTTTTTGCATTTACATTTGTTTTTAATCTAAAATGATAAAGAATACATTTTTGTAAATTTGGTCCGAAAGTTTTTTTGTATCCCCGATAAATTTCCGGTATATCCGATATTCCCATTTATCGGTGACCGCCGACATTTTCAAAATGATGCAGATTCACATGATGCAGATTCAGTACACCCAACTTTCCTGTGTGAAGGCTCATCGACTAACCAGAATAAATGAATGAAACAAAGTGTACCGAGCATCAGTTGAAGATAAACTGAATAATAATACACTCCTATCACTATCAGGATCAGATGCTTTCGTGTTCATTGTAGGTAGGTGCCCATCAACAATGACAATTAACTCACTAGTACCACAAGGACCCAAATGTGTCTTTGTCATATATCCTACTGGCTTATATAAGTTCGACCCAAGACTTGATTCTACCCTACAAGGTCGGTTGCCCATGAGTGGCACATGCTAGATACTACATACGATGCTCTATAGAAGGAAAAAAAAGACATATAGAGAGCAGTACTAGGCTTGGGAAGCATCAGAGAATGAGATGTAAGCTTCGACTACAGGCGTTGTGAGCCATTTAATTAGAAATATTGTGCATACCGATGATGCATTGGTGCTAACTTGACACCAAGCGGATATAATGCCACATATATGACAAGGCGTGGTGTTCCAGGCAAGCGCAACTGATCGTCAACTAGTGCTGGGGCTCGTCGTACCATATGTTGTCACACACATGTGTGTGGTTTGCATACCTTGCACGCGAGATGTGCGCCTCAACATGTGATGGCGCCATATGCCTAAGTGCGTTTAGCTAGTCATGAAGGAAAAATGTTGTTGTCATTGACTCATTACTACACAGATAGTTTTAAAAGGCGCCTCCAATTCTTCTTAGAGGTGGTCCCGAGACTATTGTTAGCTTACAAGTTACAAGCCACCTCTGAAACTACATTTTAAAGGTCAATCACTATTACAAAATTGTTTGTTAGAGCTGCGTCCACAATAGCCTCTAAACCGAGTTGCTTCCAGAAATACATTTGTACAGTCTGTTGTTGTTCCTAGGCGGCTCTAGAAATCAATTATAGCCACTTATAAAAATAGGGGTTGTATAGTACATTTTAATTTTATTTTAAACGCTCTCTCGGAAGGAGAAACAACAAACCAAAAGATGTAGACATCTCAATTTTTTTTTGCAACTTTGTACTAAACAAATTTTCATTTAAATCATCAATCCATGGAAGATTACGTTTTGAAATTGCTCACAATAAAGTTGTGGAGCTCAAAGACTTATGCAACATATTAGACAACTTTAAGAATTCTCAAAGAAGAATACCTAATTGGATCCAATTGTCAGATTTGATAGGCTTGAGATCAACTGGTCACAGTAGTCAAACGGATTCGTATCAACAAGGTCTACTCAAGTACAGTCTCGGATCATGCCTAAACACTGTGGTTAAAAAAAATCAAAATTTGTTTATCCTTGGTCCGTCATGTAAACTTACTAATCCTTTTTTTTATTAGAAAACTAGGGTATTACATCAGGTTTCTCTATCTGATCTGCATATGCACCAGGCCGTTGATGAGTGCATTGTTGCTGACATATTTACATGAGGTTCATTGAACCTCCGGTATGGGAGATATATATCAGTAGGTACCTTGTTATACCTGCCAGATTATATCCTACCAGATTATATAATTAAGTTCGATTCTATCCTCAATTATATAAGAGGCATACATCAGGTTCCTTGCCCATGAGCTGGCATGCTAGATAATAGGTACAGTATCTAGGCCGATCGATGTTGCTACATACTCGCAAAAGAAATGTAGACATCTGTACTAGGATCGGGAAGCATCAGAGAATGGGACGGCGTAAGCTTTGAATTCAAGCATAGTGGCAGATGACTTCGATGTTAGGCCCAGCCATCCTCATCAAGTGCCTGCACGTCCATGTCGAGGCTTGCATGAAACAGGCTCTCGGAGTCTGCTAGGTCCTGTTTGTGGCCCCCGGCGGCAATCATCATCGTCTCTATGTCCATAGCATAGTGATTGAGGTCGTCGAATAGAACCACGTCCTCTCAGGATGTCTCTCGTGTGACTTTTGATCTCTAGACAACAATTTGTATAGGCGTCTCAAAACATCATTGGGAAAAAAAATTCACTGCACGTGTGTGGCTGCCTGGTGGGTCTCCCGGATTATTTTTTTTTCTAGCTGTCGGCACGTGTCTTTTTTCACGAGTCATGTAAAACTTTGTTCGATCTCCTCCTTTCTATTTGTTGTTATAATTAGTATGAGCCTACGCCATCCTGAAATTTCAAAAAGAAAGAAACAGTAGGCAACCTCTCCCATGCAAATGTATTTCCTAATGTATTATCTAGAGCCTGGAAGGGAGTAATGAAGACAGTCACCACCAGGCACACCAAGCCATGGCCCATATAATGCTCCCAAATGGCAAGGCAACAATGGCATTTTGGCCAAGCGCTGGTCAGGAGCCTTAGAATTCTTTGCCTTTGAAAATTTGCCAGGTTGCTTGGCGGCTTTGCTTATGCTCTGTTTGGATTAGCTAAAATAAGTTGCTCGCTGCTAAAAAAAAGCTATTGTTTTTTTTTTGCGATAATAAAAAAGCTATTGCTGATCCAAACAATCCAGCTTCTTGTGTAGCCTATTGTTCATTTTAAACTATTAACTACAGGACTGCAAGAAAAACCATTAGTTGACTCCGGCCTTATGCTACCCGACTTACGGAAACACCTTGTGGAGCAAAATTTTGATGATATTGACAGCGGCATGTTTCTAGCTGCAACCAAATTTGCTCACTGGAAAGCAGAAATACATCCTTCTAGACTTAGCACAATGCTCGCATAAATGGGCAGCTGCCCGCACTCGCACCACAAGTCTTTTAGCTACCCAGATTGAAAAAACAAAGCAGTAAGCTTGGCTATGGAGATATTACGAAGGTCAGACCTCATGGCTGACTTTCGTATACTACATAGCCAAAATTATCTTCAAAGGTGCATTTCCTCTTGCTTGGTGATAATACATCTCAGTAAATTGAAAGATTTATCGGCCACCCCAAATGTAATTTCTTTGCATGTCTGGTAATAAAAAACAGGTTATGCACTTCAAACTACTTATCTGGGAAACCATGGTCTTACAGCGCTGCACCTTCTTACTGAATGGCATTACAGACGCCTTATATAGCCTTAGATATCTCATTGGTGTGGCTTAGGAGCCTTGACGGAATTGCTTTGTAGTCATCAAACATGGGGAAAATAGTGTGAGAACCAAAGAAGTGAATTCAGTCCAGAATCATCCTCATAGCAAGGGAATCATGAAATTAAGCGAACGTTGAAGCCGCAAACACTTCCAACGGAAATGGAACTAGTAACGCCATTTTGGATAAGATGCTAAGGGCCTTAATTAGAACTCGTCGCCTTCCACAAGTTAAAACAAGATTACAAGAGGAAGAACATGAGGCATCCGTTGATGGATGGTTATTCATGCAGTGCTTCAAGAACACAACATGCAGGGCGTGGGACAGTGAGAAGTGCAGTTCCAAGAAGGTTTCTTTATAGTGTGAAGGATCATCAACTGACCACAACAAATGCAATTAAATAAACTGAACTGAGCACCGGTTGAAGATAAAACTGAATAATTATACTCCTCTCTGTACTACATGCATTTGTCTTGGTAGGTGCCCATCAACAACGACAATTAACTCAATAGTACCACCAAGGACCCATATGTGTCTCTTGGTCCTGTCCCTCCTGGTTTATATAAGATCATCACTGGACTTGATTCTATCCCCCTCGGTTTTGTATGAGAGGTGTAAGGTCCCTTGTTTATGAGCAAGGATGCTACATACTACACATGTGGTAGCTTAGTCTATCAATATTGCCATATGTTGTAGTCAATACAAAAAAAAGACAAATTGACAGTACTACTAGGGTTGGGAAACATCAGAGAATGAAATTTAAGCTTTCAGTTCAGTCTCTGGGGAGCCATGGAGAACTGTGGTGCGTATTGGTGATGAATTGGTGCCGCTAGGACACTGAGATGATCAAATCCCAGTAAATAAGGAGTGGTGTTCCAGGCGCAACCTATTATCGACTAGCGCAGCAGGTCATCGCACCGCAGGATGTGGTACACTTGTGCGTAGTTGGCATCCCAGATGCGGCAATGTTGAGCTAACATCGGACGGCTACCTCTAAGCACTGCACTTAGCTAGCCATGAAGGAAAATGTGCCACACACAAGAATTGATCGCATTCGAACTTATCCACTGGTGTCCTCTAGGTCGGTTGCTTCAACTGTGACTCTGTCCTTGATGAAGCTTCATGCATGGTGCACAGACAGATCGCTGGCAGCACTCATCATCCAAGAATCCCTGATGGTGGGACAGAGTATGCAGAATTTAGATTTTGCATAGATAGGGTTGGAGAACTGAATTCTTGTGCGCATGAACTTCAGATCTAGCTGTGACTCTTCTGCTCCTGTTCTCGGCTGCATCAGTAGTTCTGGTTTGCAAACACTTCATTCATAAAAAAACTTTTCCCTTCACAAAAGATGCCATATCTCTAAATTAAAAAAAATCTTTCTAAAATTGTTTTTGAGGTAGTGAAATTCAGTAGCTGAGAGCCACGTACTCAAAATACACATGTACATTCCTGATACACTACAATGGAATAGATTTGAGGAGAGGTGCGATTTTATTAACAGAGGCAAGCTAAATCTGTGGTCACCTCTAGAAATGGGGTGGAGCTCCCAAGAAAAATGTCTGTCTTGATTAACAGAATCATGCACCTTAATGAGCCTAACAATGTTAATGATTCCAAGGATAATGCATGCTAACATGGTAACAGCCTACTTGCGGGGTGGCCGAGGAAGTCCAGGCATAGCCATCCATGTCAACTAGTGCAAGTGAATTGACTTGGAGGATCAGTAGGGGAGAGTTGAGCATATGGCGATTCTGGTGATCGCCAACCTACCGTGGAGGCTGGTGCTCTAGTACCTGTTCCCTCCGACCATGGACCTTCCTGGCCTCAATCTCCAGCCAAGGAAGGTTATTGAGGCTCAAATTCTTCGGCAATTTTGTTCCTCGGTTTGTGTTCATCCTGCTTTTCCTTCCAAGGCCTTCTTTCTTGTTGGTGCCATTGGTCGGTGCACTGTTTGATTCAGTTGCACTCATTTTTGATGCCACCATTGGCGGTTCTGCGTCTCTGTTTAGAGCGCATTTTCTCAGTGACCGTGTTTTCAGATTCTGTCTCTTCACAAGATGTTGGCTTCCGCCACCTACATTGATCGTTTAAGAAATAAAAGAAGGCATCGATAGAGGTATCTAATTTGGGGCTTTGTTAGACATTGCATGTAGAACGACGCTAGTCAAAACCACCTTGTCAGCCATTCCCGTCCACTCGGCGATTGCACTGAAGGTTTTTTTTATCGGAAATAAAAATTTATCGGTGGTCACCGATAAAAGCGAAATTTCGGAAATTTCAGCATTTTCGGTGGTCACTGTGGCATACCGATACTTGTTTTTCGTTTCGGCACTCACCGATAAAAAGCGAAATTTCGGAAATTTTGGTGAAATTTCGCCGAAATTTTTTCCCTATCACATTGGGCAATTAGTGCATTGATAAGCTTAGAAAGGCTTTCATTTGGAGTGGCTGTCACTTGTTTTCTGGAGGGCATTGCAAGGTTGCGGAGATTGCCTGCAGACGGCGTGATCTTGGAGGCCTCGATGTGGTTGATCTTCGGCGAGCTGGGCTTGCACTTTGGGTTAATTCGGTAGCCTTGTCTTCATCGAGTTGACCAGGATGACCAGAGATGCATATACACCTGTCCGTTCAGGAGTGCAGTGTTGCTGGCATGCTGCCATATATTGACTTGAGTTGCTTTGAAACCCGGTAGGGGCGAGATCAAGAGGTGCATGTGGATTCATTCGAATGAGACGTTGTTGTGCTTTAGTGAAAGATAAAGTTGAATAACGCTCCTGTCAATACCAGTCTGTTGATTTTCTCTATGTTAGTTGCATTGGTTGGTGTCCTGTCAACAAATGGCAATTAACTCACTACCATTTTTTCAGATGTGTCTTGGTCCTATCCTCCTCAATTATATATAAGAGGCTGAACTTGATCTATCCTGCTCGATTATATAAAAGGCATAAGATCCCTTCCCCGTGAGTTAACGTGCTAGATATACTGCATGAGTATAGACATAGATACAATAGCTAGGTTGATCGATGTTTCCAAATGCTCTAGCCAAAACAAAAAATATATATTGTTGGGGTTAAATGCTTTAGCCATAACAAAAAAAGGGTGACCATAATATTGGATTGGAAATGGCAATGGGATATAAGCTCAGGTTTAGCCATCGTGAACCATATGTAAAGATCCAGCAATGGCACTTGTTGCTACCACAGAGCGTAGGAAACCAGAATCAAGAAGAAACTAGTGCATATGGATTGCAAATCAGGTATTATGCATGCTGATGCCACAGTGTCACGAGAGTTACTCGAGCACCTATATATTAAGAAGAATATATGTTGTAGGCTGAGCTTTGTTTATCTCTCTATATGTCTTTCCTTCCGCGTTGCTCCAGTTTCAAGGGGAGGTGCTGCCAAAATTGTTGTTGATCGTTCTAGCCTCCAACTCTTATGGTGGCATATTAGTTAGAGGTTTTGGGGTGTTACACCAGCGGGAGTACTGAAGAAGGGAGAAGGCCTCCGTCCAAGCAGGCCGTCAGACTGAACCGCCAAACCCAGGAGTAGCCGGTGCTACATGGCTGTCAATCGGGCCGAGGAAGACAAACACGACTTATATTCTCCTAAGGCACCGATCGACGGACCTGATGGCGGAGACGACCGAGCCTGCTGCACGCATTCTGAGCATCTGACAGCCACCTAACTGAGATTAGCAAACCATGGAGGAGAAATTCTCACCTCTTCTTTCCTTGCCACATGGTGATCTCAGAAACGGGTTGTGTTATCTGGGTCCTGACAGCTACATATGCTTGGGGCGCAGACAGATCTCTGGAAGAAAAAATGTTGTTCTCTTTTGCCCCTGACATTTGGTCAAATCTAGTATCTGTTTCTTTGCCAATGACCATCGATCCGGTTGAATTGTATTGAATCCTGACTGGATGGATCCAGAGGTGTAGTTTTCTTGGTCCGCATCCACGAGGCGGATGCGTTGGATACTTGGATCAGATCACCTTGTGCTATTTCTGTACTTAGGTTGTGTTTGGGCCGAGGAAAAAATTATGTTTTTTTTAGCCCAACATAACTTGATATGGCACTTGATCAGGTAGAGTACAGTATTGCTCTGTCACTGAAGATTCCGTTGAATTGCATTGAATCCTAACAGGGTAGAACCTTGCTTTGTTTACTTTGATTGTATGTTTTACTTTCTGGTTTTCTTCAATAAAGAACTGTAGGGGCCTCGGCCCCTGCAGAATTTTCAAAAAAAAATCCTAACAGGGTAGACCAGGAGGATTCTCTGAAGGAGCCTGAAATACCCTGAATAAATGAAACTAAGCACTAGTGAAAAATCTAACTGAAATTAATAGATATATCCACGAGTAGGATGGAAATGAATTCTTCTTCAGTTCAACAGTCCACACGTATATGTCAAAGATCAATGTATATATTTATAAGGTCCTTATGAGGGTGCTAGATTAGGTCGATCAGTATTTTATTTCCCAAAAAAATATGTCAGAAAATGATCGATCCATATATATAGTCGCTTGACACTGAGGGTGCTGCCTGGACAGCTAAAGGTCGATCAGTCAGCCACAAAGGAGTTGTGTAGTAGGCTCAAACAAATAGTGAAGGCCAGGGACATGCAGACAATAATACTAGGGTTGGGAAACATCAGGGCAGAATGTGATCTAAACTCCTGGTGCATCTCAAGACGAACTTTGAGAGGACGGGGTATGTTGCAGCACGTTGGTCTATAAGGTATATGCTTTCTCTAGTTGGCTCCACCAGTACATGCCAAGCAACCCCTGAAATGAGAGACCATCTGCTGCGCTGGTGAAATAGGATGATGAGCTGGTTTCTGCCGAAGAATGGGAGGCAAGGTGCTGCAGCCTCAAACTCAAACACCAAACCAATCATCAAGAGCTGTTCACACCCCAGGGAGAAGCTTCTACAAAACTCGGAATTTGTTTGTGCGATGCAATTAATCCATGTACCAGACCTTGGAAATGAACTCTTGTTCTTTGTTTTGATGATTTGGCCTACCTAGCTTTGCTTCTGTTGACACAAAGCTAGAGCTTCGCACCAACACACCGAGAGGGCCTTGGACGCCCACGAAGGTTGCTAAACAACCTAGTAGCAGCGAGCACCGCAGCGTGATCACCCAAACCGATCTAGGGTTCGGTAGGGGTGATGTAGAGCTCGGTGATGGCTGGAAGACCTTCGAACGCACCTCCGGGAAGACCCGTCGGGAGAAGTGCACCAAGGGTTGTCCTAGGAGCAGCGGATGCGCCTAGAACGCCGGCGGAGAACACGGAGTTCGTCGTCGAACAGCAGGTTTAGGGTTTGGAAGAGATAAAAAGTTGAGAGATATGTTGTGTATGACGATTGGATGTAGATGGGATCAAATCGGCCATGAACCTCTTTATTATATAGAGGAGGGTGGTCTTATCCTTTTAGGAAACCGTCCTTTGACGTTTCCAAGCATTAAAAACCGACCTAAACACGATTGGAAACAAATCGGTTCGGATCTCGTACGGACACGGGCCTGCGTCGGGGTGACCGGACGCCGCGATCGTCTTGACCGGACGCTCCGATCGGCGGGTCGGTCGAATTTCGAGTAAGGTCTGCAGCCGGCTCGCGACGCGCGATCCAACCGGATCCTGGGACCGGATGCTGGACCGGACCCATGGGCGCGTCCGATCGATGGCCCGAAATCAGCCTGGTTCCAGCCGCCTGACCGGGCTCGCGAGGCGGGTTGACCGGACGCACCGGTCACTGCGTCCGATCGGTTTAACAGAAAGGTCTGCAAACCGATCGTGGTGGCGCCGACCGACCGGGCGCTAGGACCGGACGCTGGACCGAAGCGTCGTCGGAGTCCGGTCGCCTTCCCGACAGCCCTTTTCGAAACTCCTCGAGGATTTAACTAAGTCTAGATTTTTACCGTGACTTAGACCATGCCATTTTTGAGTGTCAATAGCTTCCCATCATTTGAACGTTTAATTTGATTAATTCTAATCATGACGACTTCCAATAATAAGGTTGGATCTATCATGTTTTATAAAAACATATATTAAAAAAAAAAATTTGCAATTAAATTATCCATCTTTGTCGTTGTGGAAAATATTTGAAAGTAAAATCCAAATATGTATCATAATTACCGACCTCTGTCGTTATGAACAATAATTTAGAATAACCCCAAAATCTGTATGTGAGTTACCCTACTATATATCTAGCAATATAATGAACACGACAATTATATTCACCACTGCATCTAAATTACCCACGTCAACCATTATGATAATTTCTGTTTTCTGCCACGTGTAAATGTATATCATTTCCAAGGTTTTTATGGGCCTCGCCTCATACAAATACATATAAATCATGCATCTCCACCCCCCTTTACTTTTGATGTCAAGATAGTAATTAATAATGTGGCAACGCATAGTAGCAATCTTCTTTACCCCTTTGTTGTACTAGCTGCATAAATCAGTTAATAATATTGACTATTTTGAGATTCATTAATAATATTGACGATATAGAATCACATTATATAGCCGAGAGCCCCCTTTATGCTTACAAGTAATAGGACACACTATCGGAAAAAGTATCTTAGCCATGTACCAGGTATTTCATTATCTAAAAAAAATGTACGAGGTATTTTGTTGTGTGTTTTTTTATCGGGCACACGGTGTAGACCATCTTTGCCAAGTGAATTGGGATGCATCATGGAATGTGTCAACTCGATACACACTTGTGGATCTATCATCACCTCCCACGATTCCGCAGCCGTCAGAACATTGGCTTCTGCGATCGCATCAATCCCATGTGTTGAAGGAAGATAAAGTGGGGTGTCATCAGCATGCTAATGGTATGGTATGTCAATCCCTTCCAGGCGCAACTAGCTTGTCTTGGATCCTCGTCTGATCTTCTGAACAAGGACACATTGAGCACCGATTTGCATTTCCCAAGCTGCATGATGCATGCATGAACTCATTAGTGCAACTGCTACCTGAAATCATCCTGTTAGAGGTTTCGAAACGGTGTCCACACTAACCGTCACAAATACCCTAGGAAAAAAACATAATTCCCACAAAATCTCATAAAAAATAGAAAAAAATTTGTCCCTTTAATTTGATTTATTCTGACATCATTATCTTACCTAGTTTGCACGTGGTATTCGTATATCCAATGCAGAAAAATGAGATGTGCTACAAATGTTAGGACAGAGAGGCATTGGGAAAGTTTTATTCCGAGTTTCAGGATGACTACAAACAGCACTCCGACCTATAGCACAGTGCAATTTGCAGTGGGCAATGCAAGTTGCAAGGTGCAGTGCTAGATATACAAGAAAAAACTTGTTGTCCAAGAGGCATAGCTAGGCTCCATCGATCTAGTTCCACTGCAAATGTAGTTTGTGAATCGTCCACTATGTGTCATCATCATCATTAGCTTCAATATTGTACTCTCCTAGTTCAATGTTGGAATAAGCTACACTTCAACATAGTATTGGTAAAGTGAGAGCAGCTCGAAGCCACAAACCCCTAGGGAATGCATGTAATGCTATTTGTCACAAGGCCGGGTTAACCGTCTGGCAAGCTTGGGTACCTTGGTGTACTTCTCCTTGAGAATTGTGCACGGGCCCTATGCTTATGATGGCTATAGCATGAATGGAAAAGAGCACAAATTTTCATGGAATGAAAACACATTGTGAGCAGATATTCTGATGAATAGACAATTGCGTACTTTTCTGGCGCAACCAAAATAACTCTCTAGAAAGCAGAGAAACTTTCTTCTGGCACCACATTTTGATAAATGGTCGAGTGCCAAAGGATATCGCACTCACCTCTAAGCATGTATGTTACACAGCAGTAAGCTAGGCCCTTTGAACTGTACGTGTATAAGTGATTTTGACACTTGTTCTGTCATTACAGTCACTTCGTTTTTTTCTTGATTAGGCCATTCACCCGTATTTCATTAAGAGGAAAAGTCACAAACACATACACAGGCATGAGTAAGATGTCGAGAAGACATCGTACAAGGCCTGGCACACATCCTATAAAAGAGTAACGATTACATTGTGGAAACATTCTGCGACCATAGAGGAACAACTAAGGACAATGTTTTGAATCCTGCCTGAATCCAATCCTCAGCTTCACGGACGACCTTGGCGAACAGCTGCTGGATGGTCATCGATTCATGCCGAAATGTCCTTGCATTGCGTTCACGCCATAAAATCCACGCCACCAGGAGCAATGCGGAGTCAAAAATAGGCTGAGCGGAGCTGTGTAGCTTCTGGCGTTGCTTGATCCACCAGCCCGCTACAGTCACTTCGTCGTCCTACTTAGGCTAATAATAACTCATTGCAGGATGAAATTGTATGAACCCGACTGAGCATGTATAGAACGCAGCCAAATCAGCTTCCGTACGTCGTGCATTTTGTTGGCTCGAATAAAAGTACTGCTGGCGGTGCAGAATTTCTCCTTTTTTGCCATTTAGTTCCCATCCGTGTTACTTCTCAGTTTGAATATAGGAAGCGCACCTGCCTAGTTTGCAAAAAAAAAAAAAAAAAAAAAAAAAAAAAAAAAAAAAAAAAAACACACATATATATTACGATGGCGTGTACTTTCTTGCTGAATGCCACCACAGATATCCCCGTGTATGGGCTGTGTGTGCATACCTTTTTCGGTTGTCTCAAACAACTTGAGACAAAGGGAGCGAGCACCAAAGAAGTGATTTCAGTATTGCGTGATTTTTCGATTAGCCCATAATGAATGGACTTCAAACGTTGCCTGTTTGTACTATTCTTCTTTTGATACAAATGTCAATCTCCTACCCCATGCTCATGTTAAGAAACAAAAAAAAGGCATCAATGGATGTATCGTTCAGCGTTTCAAAATCCACCACATGAGGTGTCTTGTGTGCTAGCATGCACCAGGGCGTGGAACTACTGTGCACTGTAGTTACAAACATGTTTCTCTATGTGATATGCATGCACCAGGCTGTTCAGCACTGCAGTATTGCTGGCTTGCTACCATATATGGACTTGAGCTGCACTGAATCTTCCCTCAGGGGCTAGATCAAGATGTGCATGTGGAATTCATTCAAATGAGGCCTGGGGCTGATAAAACTGAATAATACTCCTGTATGTCTGTATCGATTGCATTTGACTTTATGTCAGGTAGGTGCGCCATCAACAATGATAATTAATTCAACACAGATGACTCGTATGTGTCTTGGTCGTACTCCTATCCTCATGGCGGATCATATAAGGGGCCAAACTCAATTATATTAGAGCCATAAGGTCTTATTGCCCATGACCTAGCGTGCTAGATAATACAGCAGCTATAGGTTCATAGATATTGTCAAATGCTCTATGAAGACCAAAAAAACATGTAGACCAAAGTATTAGGCTTGGGAAGTATTAGAGAATATTCTTTGCCGATGGCTCGAAGACAAAGCTCTCGGCAAAGAGGATACTCTTTGCCAAGAATCTAACCATAGCCGTCGGCAAAGCCAACGTAATCGACAGCGTCACCTTGCCCGCCGTCTATGCCGAGAGCTGACCGTCGGCAAAGAACATCTTCGCCGAGGGGGCAACTTCGACGAGAACTTAGTTCTCGGCGTAGGCCGTCTTTGCTGAGTGAATCTGGTTGTGACTTACTAGATAGGATAAACTGTATGACACCTCCACATAACAACTCCACATGTGATTGGGATGCATCATGGAATGTGTCAACTCAATACACACTTGTCGATCTGTCATCACCTCCCACGATTCCGCAGTCGTCAGTGCTTCTGCAATGGCATCAATCCCTTCTGTTGAAGGAAGAGAAAGTGGGGTGTCATCAGCATGCTATTGGTACGGTATGTCAATCCCTTCCGGGCGCAACTAGCTTGTCTTGGATCCTCGTCTGATTTTCTGAACAAGGACACATATATATATTGAGCACCCATTTGCATTTCCCAAGCTGCATGATGCATGCATAAAGCTCATTAGTGCAACTGCTATCTATTAGGTCACCTGAAATCGTCCTGTTAGGGGCTTAGGTGTCCACACTAACCGTCTCAAATACCCTAGGAAAAACCATAATTCCTACAAAATCTCATAAAAAATAGAAAAAAAATTGTCCCTTTAATTTGATTTATTCTGACATCATTATCTTACCTAGTTTGCACGCGGTATTCCAGTACATCCAAATGCAGAAAAATGAGATGTGCTACAAATGTTAGGACAGAGAGGCATTGGGAAAGTTTTATTCCAAGTTTCAGGATGACTACAAACAGCACTCCTACCTATGGCACAGGGCAATTTGCAGTGGGCAATGCAAGTTGCAAGGTGCAGTGCCAGATACATGAAGAAACTTGTTGGCCAAGAGTCATAGCTAGGCTCCATCGATCTGGTTCCACTGCAATGTAGTTTGTGAATCATCCACTTGTGCCCTATGGGTGTCATCATCATCATTAGCTTCACTATAGTACTCTCCTAGTTCCATTGTGGAATAAGCTACACTTCAACATAGTATTGTTAAATTGAGAGTAGCGCGAAGCCACAAACGCTTCCTAGGGAATGGACGTAATGCTATTTGGCACAAGTCACTTCAACATGTACGCGTGTATGTGATTTTGACACTCGTTCTGTCATCACAGTCACTTCGTCGTCCTACTGAGGCTAATAGTAACTCATTTTGTTGGCTCGATTAAAAGTACTGCTGGCGGTGCGGAATTTCTCCTTTTTTGACATTTAGTTCCCATCCGCGTTACTTCTCAGTTTGAATTTAGGCAGAGCACCTGCCTAGTTTGCAAAAAAATAAAAATAAAAAAAATCCACACATATATAGTTCGATGGCCTGTACTTTCTTGCTGAATTCGTCCACAGATAGCCCGTGTATGGGCTGTGCGTGCCTTGCAACACCTTTTGAGACAAAGGGTGGAGCACCAAAGAAGTGATTTCAGGATTCCGTGATTTTTGTATTAGGAATGGAGTTCAAACGGCCTGTTTAGACTATTCTTCTTTTGATACAAATGTCAATCTCCTAACTAGCTCATGTTAAGGGACAAGAAAAGGCATCAATGGTTGTATCGTTCAGCGTTTGAAAAGCCGCCACATGAGGTGTCTTGTGTGCTAGCATGGACCAGGGCGTGTAACTACTCTGCAATGTAGTTGCAAGAATGTTTCTTTGCCTGGTATGCATGCACCAGGCTGTTCAGCAGTGCAGTGTTGCCATCTTGCTACCATATATCAGACTTGAGCTGCATTGAATCCCCCCCTCAGAGGCTAGATCAAGATGTGCAAGTGGAATTCATTCAAATGAGGCCTGGGGCTGAATGAATATATGAAGCAAACTGAAAGCATCAGTGGAAGACAAAACTGAATAATACTCCTATATATCTGTATCGATTGCATTTGACTTTATGTCAGGAAGGTGCGCCATCAACAATGATAATTAATTCAACACAGAAGACTCGTATGTGTCTTGGTCCTACTCCTATCCTCTTGGCCGATCATATAAGGGGCCGAACTCAATTATATTAGAGCCATAAGGTCTCATTGCCCATGCCTAGTGTGCTAGATAATACAGCAGCTATGGGTTCATCGATATTGCCAAATGCTCTATGAAGACAAAAAAAACATGTAGACCACAGTATTAGGCTTGAGAAGTATCAGAGAATATTCTTTGCCGACGGCTCAAAGACAAAGCTCTTGGCAAAGAATATACTCTTTGCCGAGAATCTAATGGTAGCCGTCGGCAAACCCAACGTAATCGACAGCGTCACCTTGCCCGCTGTCTATGCCGAGAGCCTCCGCTTCGCCGACAGCTGACCGTCGGCAAAGAACATCTTCGCCGAGAGGGCAACTTCGACGAGAACTTAGTTTTCAGCGAAGGCCGAGACCTTCACCGAGGATGTTTCTTTGATGAGAAAACTGTCGGCGAAGACAAACTTTGCCGAGAGCTGGTATTCCTGGTGCTTGGAAAAATGCAGAAGTCCCAGTTTCCTGTAGTAAATGGAATGTAATCTCGGAGTCAGCTGTTGTGCTCTAGACTGTTGAAGTGGGTGTTGAAGCGCTTGTGTCAAGCACAATCTTCTGGGTCTGATCCATGGCGCCGAGAGCTTTTTGGCGGCGAGTGTAGTGGGCGTAGTGGTGTTGGTGGCACGATCCAGATTGAACAATCGGTGGAGTTCAGTGTGCCGAGAACCGATTGGGGACCGAGAGTAGGTGTCTCGAATACCAATTGTGATGAGCAGAGTGGAGATTAGGAAGAATCGGGGAGGAACCTGAATCTGTCGTGGGGAGGAAGATGAACAGGGATGGGAGTCCTGAGCAATGATTCGTTTAGCAGGTTTGATATCGTCAATACAAGCGTGTCCTCTCTCTCAGATTCTGGCTTAAGCAGTTAATTACAGATGTCGTAGCCCCATGCTGCACGTGCAAGTGCCTAGGCAGCCCATTCGTATATATGTATCTTGGGAAAGCTTTCTTAGGCCTCTCTCCTCCCTAAGGCCACATTTTTTAGATAATGGAATTACAATTCCAGCCTTTGTGGTAACGCACACAGTTTAAAGCCTCTGCGTGACCACACACAGCCAAACTTATTACAAAAGCTAAGAATAATAAAAAAAAAACTTTAGTACATGAAGATATATGTACTAAAGATCTACTACATCCAAAAAAGAATTGAGTTTACTACTCAAAATAGTGCTAAAGATATCGATGTCGTTTCATGACAGTCTATCGAATCAACCACCACGCCTTGAACAACGTGCACCAAAATGAACTTGAAAGAAACTCATTGGATGTAGATCGCCCCCACTGAAGCTGGCAAATCGGCCCACGCTTGAAATCGTGTGCCCTCATCGTTGCTCCTCCACCTTGATCGATCCGCCGACTCTGTGCCTTGCAAGGTCGCCGAGGTGCATCCATCTGCTCCCAGCGAAAGAGAGGCCGTTGCTCACAATTAGAATGCATGAGGACCGGCTGCCATTGTCGAGGCGGCGAAGAAGGGTAGTCGCCACTGGATCAGCGACCCCTTCCACTCCTCCTCGATCTCCTTGGGCACAAACGACGCACTAGGTCATTCGACCCTGGCATGCTCCGACGAATAGAAACTATCAGTTGTGTATGTCGAAAAGAGCTAGTGCCCACGGCAACAGCACCATGGATGGCCGCCAGGCTGCCGGTCCCTGACGAACGGGAAATGACGACAGAGCTCTGGTTGGCGCACTGGTTGCGCCTGTCATCACTGGGCAGCACGTTGAGCCGTCCAGCGTGGCGTCTGCCACCGCCCGCCAACGCGAGGCCCATGCCGAGACTACCGATGCTGATCCCTTGTCCCGGACCGCAGTCGATGTTGCGCATCTTGACGCCGAAGCTGCTGTTGAAGAGACGCAGTCGTCGCCGGTGCCGATGCGGCAGCTCAGGATGGTCACGGCCGTGGACTCGGCGGCGAGGATGCCGTCCTCGGGCGCCTGCAAGCGGAGACCCGACACGCGCACGCCGTGGGATCGGGACACCGTCACGTGCATCTGCTGCGCGTTCGCACGCGGATGCCATGGCATGAGTCGATCGTCACCGCCGTCGGAGCACCTCTGCATGGGTTGGAGTTGGCCCACCACATGGAGCCGGAGACGTCGATGACGCCGCCGCCTTGGATGCACGCGCCGGAGAGCCATGAGAAGACCAGCCATAGACAGGGGCTCCGTGGGCCCCACTCCGACGGCTCCTCGGGCACCACGATAGGTGGCACAGAAGTGGATGTTCTTCGAGCGCGACAGGCATTGCGCCGCTTCCCGACGAGCACCGATGAGATCCATCGTGTGAGCGCGTCCGTGGACGCAGAGGCCGTCGCGGAACTGCATCTCGACGCCGACGCACAGCAACCGGGGGTTAGGTGGGATGCCGGGAGGTTGAGAGGGTGGCCGGCGGCGCCGTATTGGCTGCCGGCGTGCTGGGCATCAGATCGCCCGGGTCATCGATCCACTTTTATCGGATCGCCTTGCGAGTCTGTAACTTTGGAGGGGCTGAAACCGTTAGCTTACCTCAGTAAAAATATCATCATGTGGTAGTTGCATTCTCTCACCCTCCATATTATGCTTTTTATATTGTTCTTACATTAATTCCTTAGTCGTGTGCTTTACCTTCCTATTAACTTGCTACTAGGTTAGTTGACAAGGTTCAAACCTGGGGTGCAAACTTCTTGAGTATTAGAGATAGCAACACATAACCTAGCGCACATATCTAGGTACAACTTGTGTTGGTTTTATAATGAGTTTGGACTTCAGTTTCTTGGGCCCAACAGGGTGCAAAGTGACTTAGAGCATCTCCAGCAGTACTACGTAAAAGACACTACCTAAAACTAGATTTAAGTAGCCAGCTATTTGTATTCTACCTATATTTTTCTTTCAACTCCAACAACATACCTAAATCATGGCTCCTAAATTTAGTTTAATAGTCAATGACATACTAGACCCACATGTCATCTCCTTCCTCCTTGCTGCCATAGAAAAGAACTCAGTCAAGATCAGCATAGAAGAACTTGGCCAAGATCCACAGGTACGTGGAGGTGAGGTACTGGGCGCGCCGGTGGAGGCTGGTTGTGGCCATCGCGGGGAGGAGGCGCGCCTCGCCGGGAGCAGGCCACGAGCAGGGAGCAGGCCAGGAGCGTTGGGAGCAATCCACATATCGGGGAGCAATTGGGAGCAGTCCAGACGCGTCGGGAGCAGTCCGCGTGCCGAGCAGGCCACGAGCACCTCACGGGTGCAGGCCACACGCTAGGAAGGCCACCCACCAAGGGACGGGCATGCCACAAGAGCCCGCGCGTGGAGAGTGGTAGGGCCGCCGTGCGCCCTCGCTGGGGGACGGGCGGGACGTCGTCCTCCTTTGTGGGGGACGCACAGGCCACAACGAGCCGAGACCTGCGGTGTAGGGCACGGGAGCCGGGGAGGGAAGTGACGGCGACGGTATTCACGCGAGAGGTGGGGGTAAGGGGCGCGTCGGGGGCATGTCGCATAGTTGGGGGCCACAATCAGATTTTTAGTTGCCCTTTTGTTGGCCCAACAGCAATAGGTAGAGGAGGGTGGGATTTAGGTAGCCAATTGCTGGACCTATATTTCTTGCCCCAACTACCTAACTTTGGGACAGGTAGTCCCTTTCGGTAGTCTCCTGAAGATGCTCTTAGTTTACACACCATTAGACGTCATGGTCCCTTTAGTATTAATATATTAATCAATAGGAAATAAACAGTAATTATATCATGGTAATTATAATTATTATTTGTAACAAATATATTTGTTGTCATTAATATTACTCCAACCCACACTTATAAAATGGACTAATTATCATTAATTGTTAACAAATGATCACGTTTAGTGAAGGGGATGGCCTTGCATTGTCATGCACTTTTTGTTGCAAGGCTCATCGAGTATCCAGCCAAAAACACGTTTCACATGGGTCGTCATGTCATCTTATCCCCGAAGCAAACAACTCTGATAAATGGTTGTCATCTATCAACCAGTGTTTCATGTTACCCACCTAAGTATTTCGTCATCAATCATTAACCAAACAATAATAATTAACTACGCGGAAACGATGTCGTGCGTGCTCATTGCGCCCACCGAAAAGAGAGAAAAATCAGTGTGGGGAGGGAGTCCAACAAAACGGTGTTCCTGCGAGCCTTCTACTCTACTCAACCCCGTCACCCAAACTCTGGCATATATCGACTTGAGTTTCATTGAATCCATGGTAGGGGCGAGATCAAGAGGTGCATGTGGATTCATTCAAATGAGACCTTGTTGTGCATTAGTGAAAGATAAAGTTGAATAACACTCCTGTCAATATCAGTTTATTTCTTTTCTCTTTTTAATTAGTTGCATTTGTTTTCCTCCTCTAATCAATGCCAATTAACTCACTTCCATTGTTTCATATGTGTCTTGGTCCTATCCTCCTCCATTATATATAAGGGGCCGAACTTGATCTATCCTGCTTGATTATATAAGAGGCATAGGATCCCTTCCCCATGAGTTAGCGTGCTAGATATACTACATGAGTATAGACATAGATACAATAGCTAGGTTGATCGATGTTTCCGAATGCTGTAGCCATACCAAAAAATAAATGTTGGGATAAATGCTCTAGCCATAACAAAAAAGTAGACAATAATATTGGGAATGGGAAACATCAGAGAACGGGATATAAGCTCGGGGATTAGCCATCATGAACCATGTAGAAGCTCCAGCTATGGCACCTGATGCAACCACAGAGGGCAGAAAACTAGAATGAAAAGAATCTAGTGCATCTGGTATGCAAATCAGTCCACAGATGGCCAACTGGCGCCCAGTCATCTGTCCACAGCCTCACTGTGCCAAAATCGCCCACAACCACCGAGATGCTAATGACGGCCATTGCCGTGACTGGCTTCTCCGTCTTGGAAAGCAGTGATGCCCAGCAGCGTTCCTGTTCAACCCTGGCGAGCTATTCCGATCGTAGTCCGCGGAATGCAATTCCGAAGAAGCGCGAGTCAAGCTCCCTGCACACGGTCGGCCAGACTGGCAGCCATTTGTCTCTGTGCCCGACCAAAGGAACCACGACATCTCTTCTCAAATTGTCCGATTCCCCATTTCAATGCTCAAGTGTACAGGGATGGTGGACAAAGCCATCTTTGTTAGTAGGACTCGCCCGGCGTGTGCGTACGTAAGAAGCCCTGACTTCCAAGTTGGTATTCTAACTGCTACCGCATCCACCAGCGTCTCCTCACAGTGGCCGAGCTAGCTATTTGGCAAGATCTGGCAGCTTCCATACCTAGAATCTGTAGAAAATATCAAATATATGTAGTATATCTACCTATATGGTATATGCTTAGGGACATGCTTTACATTTCGATTTCAATTGGTTTTGCTTAACACAAAGTCAGATATATTTATATATGTTCTAGTGAGCATTTGCAGTTACATTATGCATGTTTGATCTTTCTAAACCACACCATACCTAAATGAGACCTGGTAGGGCCGAGATCAAGTGGTGCATATGAATTTCATTCCAATGAGACCCTGCGCTGAATGAATGTAACAACCTGAACCGATTATATGAGTGAAAGATAAAACTGAATAATACTCCTACCAGTTTCAGAGATGCTTTTGTCTTTATGGCAGGTAGGTGCCCCATCAACAATTGCAATTAACTCAGTATCGAGGACCCATATGTGTCTTGGTCCTATCCTCCAGAACTATATAAGAGACTGAACTCTTATATTAGAGCCATAAGGTCCCTTGCCAATGAGCTAGCGTGCTAGATACTACTCATATACAGCAGCTAGGTCCATTGATGTTTCGAAATGCCATGTGGAGGAAAAAAAAAAGCATGAAGAAAACAATATTGGGGTTGGGAAACGTCAGAGAATGGGATGTAAGCTCGGACATGACACGTCGTGAGCCATGTATAGACCCAAGCAGTGCCCAAAGACGCCACTTGAGAGAGCAAGAAACTTGGACAAAAAACAATCCAATGCATCTGGTGTGCAAATCAGATGTTGTGCACACCGATTCTGCATGGACACCGAGCAATCTGATCCAGATGACTTGTTCGGACTCAACCTGAACGACAACAAAACTTTGTGTGGCCAGGAGGTCGAACCTGTGTTGTCCCTCTGCCACACTATTGCACCTTCGTGCTGAAATCCACTACAGCTGTGACTCTGATGTATAGCCTCAGATGGCTCATTGGTGTCGTCAAGCTGTAATTTTGCGGCAATCTTATTAGGAGCATTGTGACACAACAGCTCTATCTATGATGGTCAAACTTGAGAGAAATTGTGCGAGTGCTTATAAGTGACTTTCGTCTACCTCATAGCAAGGGATTGTAAAATGAGTCGAATCAATGAGATAAGAGAGAAGTAGAGGCACCCGTCTAGAGCCAACAACTCCCCTGCTGGCAAAATATCCTCAAGCAGCTTGACAACAATACCCCAATCAGTCATAAGGTAAAGCGGGTGGTCGTGAAGCCTGCCAAAAGGTACATCATGGATGAATATGAAAGGTACAGATGTTGAAAACAGGCCACTCTGCCACATGTGAGGCCATTAGCTGAGTCTCTGACTAGCCGTTCTCTAAACAAGAGACCACTATATATCACCGTGTTCCAGCAATTGTACATGTGTCATGTTCAGAGAGACACAAAAATTGTTGTTCTTTTTTTGTCCCTGACCCAACACGGCATTTGATAAAATTTATAGTTTTGTTGCCTTGTCAAAGACTATCCGCTTGAATTGTGTTGTGATGCATGACCACTGGAATGGATCCAGAGGTATAGTGTTCTTGGTCAGATCACATGCTGTTTCTGTGCTAGGATGTGCTTGGTCAAAAAAAAATGTTGGTTTTTCAGCCCAACTTGACTTGATATATGTGGCACATGATCAGGTATAGGAAAGTATGCTCTATCACTGACCATTTCGGTTGAATTGCATTGAATCCGATCAGGGTAGAACAGTCCTCTCAAGGAGCCTCAACTACCACAATCCTTATACGGCGCGACGCCTGCCGCATAGCCGCGCCAAGACGGCGTGGCGGCGCAGGCGCGGGCGTCGCGCCCGGGAGGGCTGGGGTGGGGGGGAGCGGCCAGCGGTGATGGCGCCGCGGCCGGGCGGTGGGCGGGAGGCGGCGCCGCCGCCGCCGTAGCTTTAGGGTGCCGCCGCTAGCCGTAGCTTTAGGGTTCCGCCGCCGGCCGCCCGGTTTAGGGTTCCCGCGAGGTCGCGGCGAAGCTCCCTGCCGCCTCCATCTCTTCCCAAGTATAGATTCCGGCCGGCCGGCCTGGCGGCGGTCGTGAACGCCGCGGTGGTGGCGGCTCGGCCAGCGGTGAGCGAGAGGCGGCGGCGGCGCCGCCGAGCCGGGCCAGGGCAGGCCCCCATCCGGGGGCATGGGTAGGCGGCGGGGAGCTCGCCGGAATCCATGGGGGCGGCGGGCTCGGTGGCGGCGTTGGAGAAGAAGGGGTAGGGGAGGGGGCGGGCGCCGCCGGGCGCCCTAGGGCTCGCCGGAGCTCCGGCGAGAAGCCCCCTAGGTCGCCGGGCTCCGGCAAGCCCTAGGGCCGGGGCGGGGCGGGGCGGACTCGAGGAGGAAGAAGCGGTGCGTGGTGTGCGCCCGGTAAGCGTAGCGGCGCGCGTGCGCCGCGAAGCATCCCCCCTCAACTACCCTGTATATAAATGAAACTGATCGACCAATAGTGAATAGTGAAGCCGATGAATCTATCTTCAGTTCAGCAGTCCACATATATGTCAAAGATCAGTCCATATATTTATAAGGCCACGGTTTGACACTGAGCTAGGGTGCTAGATAGAGAAGAAGACCGGATAGTATTTTTCCCATAAACATATGTAAAATAATGATCGATCCATATATATATTCTCCCTTCACACTGAGGGTGCTGGCTGGATATAGCTAAAAGTCAGTCAGTATTGCCACAAAGGAGTTGTGGTAGGCTCAAATAAATAATCAAGTCCACGGACATGCAGACAATAATACTAGGCTTGGGAAACATCAGGGCAGAATGTGATCTAAACTATTGGTGCATCTCATGAAGCACTGGGATCAAAAGGGATATATTTCCAAGCAACTCCAGAAATGAGAGATCTTATACTGCGTTGTTGAATCAGGATGGTGTCCGCTGAAGAACGGCACATACATGGAAGTCATCTACCAGAAGCAACTGCTGCGTCTCAAACTCAACCAATCATTGAGTGCTGTTCTTTATTCTAATTTTGCCTATCTAGCCTGGCTTGTCCATTTATTTTAATAGTTTATCAACTGTGAAACAAATTCCCTTAACTAAGAACATGTGAATAGACTGACAATTTAGTTTACATTATGTCAATACTTTATGACAATAAATTTTGTAAGTAGTAGCCTGTCCTTAACATTTTGTATATTTAAATCCAATGAAGTAATTTCCTCCTCAAGGGTTGGTGCAAACAGTGCCGTATATGTACTTTGCAGAACAGGTTCTTTGCTCAAGGGACAACTCCTGTTTTCTGCCACGTGTAAATGGATATGTCATTTGCGAGGTTTTTATGGATCTCGCCTAAAACAAGAGATACATTGTTGGTGAACCCGGCATCTTCCCCCTTGATTATGGGAAGGGTTTAAGAAGACATAAGAATTAATTAGTTACTACTGCTTAATACATTTAACTAATATTAAATTGTACTTTTTCATGGTTCATTTTTTAACACAGGCTAACAAGGATGACCGAAGAGCTCGCAAACCTGATGTCGATTATTCGCCAACACAGAAGCACGCAGCATCTGCTGGTACCCAGAAACTTTATTTGCCATGCCGGTGGCGACGCCTGCGCTGGAACCCTAAACTCCACAGCAATGAGTAACCCTAACTTACTAGACTCCACACCCTAGCAGCAACAACGTGCCCGGACATCGATCCACCCGGCCCCCACCCACCTCGACGCCGAAGAGGCCGTCGGAAGGGAAGGGCCGGTCAAGTTGACACCTGCAGTGGTGATGTGCTAGTCGCCCACTAGGTCAGGGTGACTATTCCATTTGATATTACACTTTATAGTAAGTGTTGCCTCTAGGATCAAGCTTTTATTGGATAATATTGAATTGACCCAAAAAAAAAGCTTTTTCAACCAATTTCAAAATCTCTGCAGTCTGCCGCACACCGACCCCTTCACTTGGTGCATTCTGTGTGTCGCCTAGCACACTCTACTTCAGGGAGGACATCTATCAGCAAATAGATGTGAACGACAACTACCCCTTCGAGCCGAGATGGACCCCTACATCCAGAACACGGACATGTACATGCTACAAAAGAACCAGCTGCAACTCGACGACGCAAAAAACAGTTTGCTACTGCTGCTGCTAATAGAACACTTCTGTCGCACTTCAATTCATCAACACTGATTGTTTCTGGAACCAGCCAGGTCTCGGTTGATTTCCTCATGTTTCCTATTACTATTCCTATGTAGACGTACTGGTGCATTTTATATTGGCCTTTGGATTTTTTTTTCCTTCTTTCCCCTGTCTAAGGGCCACCCTTGCAGCCTTGCTGCCTGTCAAACAAATTGGAGGGACACAAATATATAGATGTGTATGGAATGCCTCGTACCTCAAGGCATGTGTTGGTTGGTGGTGTATTGACATGAGTACTATATACTTCCTAGTATTATATACTCGACACGATAATATATTATATAAATATAAAATATGACTCCAAACCATGAGAGTGAGCAATGCCAAAACACATTTAGACCAAATCAGCCAAGGCAACCTTACATCCTTTGTGTAAAATGTTTCTTCTTTATCCCCAGAACATCTACAGGCAATTCGGAACTAAACGCTGCTTTAATTAGGTTCTGTATTAAAGGTTTTGGTGGTACAAAGCACAGCACTCGACATTCTCGCATTGGCCGGCTGATTAGAGAACCCAAATTTGGATGCCACCGAATGTACAGAAGCATAGTCAAAACGACAAGTGATCCACTAACTCCGCCAGCTGCCTCGATCAAAACATTTTGTATGTTATTACGTCTTTACCTAATAAATGTATATAGTGGCCCGATTGAATATTTTTTGTCAGCTAATAGCATACATCTCCTTTCAAGAGATTGTGTAGTTCAGCAGCGTAATCATCAAGCCTCCTAGCGTCTAAACTATGACCATCAAGCCTTCCCCACTTTGACATAGAATTGCTTGATACCCTGAAGGGTGAGCTCATCTGTCTACCAGGCTCGTCCTGGTATAGATACCAGAAACAGATTGCGTCGATCTCTGCATTCTGGTTCAAATAAAAACAATTAGTTCTCCGATTGACCCACCTGAGGCGGGGGAACGCGCACAAGGGCGAGCATCTGAACCTTGACAGAGGGTGGTGTGCAAGTCGCCACCACACTCACGGATCTGTGTTGTCGGAATGAATATAGTAAAGATATTTTACCAGAATGAACGAAACTAAATTTAACATTAGGGAAAGATGAAACTACATGAGTATTGACACTTGGCCCATGTTAGCAGTGGAAGGGAACTCATGTTTGTCTCAGCACTGCAGGTACGTCAAAGATGGTCCCAGTCAAATCCTCCTTATCCTTGATGCGTATTTTGCTTTAATTTTTATAAAGATATTTTACAGTGTTTGGAAATAATAATAGGCACACAGACCAAGTGCTTGGTGAATGGTGATAGGCATGCTTGCAGGTACATGTGCACATGGAACCCATCGCTTATTGCTGCGTGACCTCGTACCCAGAGGACACTACCTCATAGTGGCCACCTGTCAGCAAATGGACGCGATGGACACGGGTGAAGGGCCCCTGCCTCCAGAGTCTAGACAACGGGGCATCCATCTCACGACTTTGCTGAACCAATTGCTCTTCAATGCATGGAACAGATCCCTAGCTGGCATTTCTACCATTGTTGTACGTCACCGCATCCTCTCAGATTGTTTCAACAACCAGTTTCCGCTTGATTTCCTCATGTCTCCTGTTCCTATTGCTATGTACACATGTACTAGTGCTTTGTATATTTCTTTGGATCATTGTTCCCTTCTTTGCCCAGTCTAAGGGGCTTGATGCCTGTCAAACGAATTGGACTGCCACAATATATATAGTTGTCTATGGAATGTCTCGTCAAGGCATATGGTGGTTGGTGGTCTATATTTCCTAGTATTATTACTACACATGATAATATATTACATATATGACTCAAAACCCATGAGAGTTAGTGAGCACTGCCAAAACATGAACAAAATGAGGTCGGCACCTGCAAATACATTCAGACCAACCCACAAACCAGTCAAGGCTGGATCCTTCTTTTTTATCAAAAATGTTTGTCGACCAAGCTTTTTTTCTTTATTTCCAAAGCATATACACGCCAAATCAAAATGACACGCTGCTTTAATTATTTAGCCTAGTGAAGGAAAAAGAATCCAATAACCCTATATCTCAGCTGCCTCGTAACGTTTCTGTATGTTACATTGCATATCTTATATCTTATAACAGGGGAGATGCAAATAATAAACCTTTCCAGAACTTGATTGCCTCGTGCTGGTATAGAAGGCAAAGCAGATTGCGTCCCAGCATCTGGTTCCAAAATCATCCAGCTGCCTTGAGAGAAAGT
This sequence comes from Hyparrhenia diplandra, assembly GCA_015847255.1. Lineage (NCBI taxonomy): Eukaryota > Viridiplantae > Streptophyta > Magnoliopsida > Poales > Poaceae > Hyparrhenia > Hyparrhenia diplandra. The sequence goes on along the minus strand of JADLZK010001592.1, from coordinate 27,283 downwards.
TAAATCTACCCTTAAGGGCTCATCTCCTAGGCGTGCTTTGTATCACCAAAACCGTCGTCCATAAGATAAGTTGTGTTCCCTAATGGGCTTTATTGTTTCAGCCCATGAGTAAAGGTGCGAGGTGCGATATCAATTAGTATCATAGTGCTGGTTGATGTGGAGGTAGGGAGTTTTCCTCCCTATATATTTGTACCAAGCCTGCTGGGATTAGACACAACACCACAACTATAATTGGGAGTTTCAATTAGAAAATCTTAAAGGGCATACCCAGCGCTGTAGGCTCCCACACTGCGTGAGGTCTGGGGAAGGGTATTTTAGCATGATTGTTGTAGCTTAAAAAGGCATAGATATTTCTTTTGCAATTCACTATCTGTCTCATTTTCTAGCCTGTGGGAACAAACATACTTTAGTCTTTCAATTTATTTAAGTGTTGTACGGTGAATCATCAAACCCAGATGATCTCATTGCTATAGCATATACGCTGCTTTAGTCTTTTCTTTTATTTAGGTATTGTTCGGTTAATCATCAAACCTAGACGATCTGATTATTGTAATGATTGTTCCATCCTAGTCTACTCTAGCACACATGGCCGGATTGAGGTGCATACGAGACATCCAAGAAAACCTCAATCTCCTCACGACCATCTCGGACTGGAGCTAACCAAACAAATTCTGAAGTGTATGAAGTCTCCCCAGAATCTGATTTTGGGTGTGGATGGAAAAAAAGCGTGCATAATTTATATTCCCATCTTATCCATTTGTCCAAGGATCCAGGTACCTATAGGCTGAATGTCCACACTTGTTAAACTTCAAATATCGATTCCGAACATTGATTAAACACTTCAACCAGTCGGCTTTAATTCTACTCTGAATTTTAATCTTGAATGTAGAGCTATATAGTGCTAGATTATAGAAGACTGCACGCTCCAGCATAATATACAAATATTTTTGTGCTCGATCCACCATTTTATTAGCTTGGGCACCTTCTCTTTTGTCAGTTCAAGCCCAATGGCTTGCATTAAATTTCTGTCTACCCTGTACTAATAACTAAGAGACCAGTTCGGGAATTTGCTGTGACAGAGCCGACCAATTTATAAGAAATCAAGTATAAGTCGCAATCACCGAAGCGATCACAGTCTACACTTGAGTCCATATAAACCCGGTATTCCGGAAATCTCAGAGTGATTTCAAACTCATCAACAATATACAATAGGATCGTTGAGCTTGGTAGTAAAATCCGCAGGTATTTCAAACCAAATTCGATATATTAAACATCAGAGTGCGAAGTATAATTTATTACAAACTCAGGTTCAAGTGCGGAAGCAGTAGTTTGCGAAAACCAAATAGTCTTTTTAGCGAAAACAAATATAAGATAGTGCTAGTAGATAGTCAACCCTGAAGCAGCACGAGACAGGGATATGGAATTGCCTTGCCCCGGCCTTACTCTTCATCAACAGGAAACAGACAAGACTTACAATAACCATTGTAAATATGATCACCTGCAACGACGGGAATAAAACCCTGAGTACAAAATACTCAGCTAGACTTACCCGTCCAAAATAAAATAAAAGACTCCAAGGATTATGCTAGGCTTTATCTGGGGTTTAGCTGACTCACCTTTCTTTCGCAAATAAGGTTGTTTAGTGAGCCTACACATACTACTTGTATATTCCAAGTTAACAGGGTTCTAAATTACTTACATAACATAGATCCTGTATAGTCAAGATTAAGCATTGCTCAAGAGAATAAATAACAGCATAAGTAACTGGATCATGATATAACTTGCTGCCATATGATAAAAGACATTTAATTTATAGTGATTAAGACTACATTGCCGTGGGACGTAACCCGGTTCTCACTATCCGAGAGATGGCGATTCGAATCGATTGCAAACCAGTGGGCGAATACCCCGACACACACCAAGTCTACTTTGCAAAGGTAGACCCGACACTCCTCAAGGTGTTACGGGACGTAAAAGTCTCGGTCTTGCCGGCTACCCCCTCCATCTCGGGTGCCAAGTGAGCCTGCAACGTGACCGACATCATCATGCGCATCATCTTGCACCCAATAACAAAACCCTCTGCAACCAACGCCAAAGGAGGAGCGATAGAACGAGCATGGCCGGCCCCTAACATTCTTGCGAGCTTCGTGGCTCACGACCCCGCGGAGCCTACTATATGCCAGGTACGTTCAGATGGAAAGGCCACAAGTTCCACCCAATCTCACATGTTTTATTTTATCAGGTTCTCAACAGCAGCTCGACAATCACCCATGTGATTGTACACAACATTTCCTCAAGTGACCGACATCACTGTCTACTGCAACCATGGTACTGAGCATTAACCTAGACCTCTATATAGGATTGGGCAACTTTCAGCAAGGATCATAATGCATCAACGGTTTCAACCATTTCCTATACTTAATGCAGGAAACATATAAAAGACTCAAGTCAAGTTAATTGGAAGAATAGGAAAGGGCAGAATGCTCCGGGGCTTGCCTCGCAGGAACGTTGCCAGAACGTGCTCTGGGCACTCAGTCCACTCGTCGGTCGATCCTTCTCCTCCGGTGACTCCTCCGGACTGCACTCCCCAGCTGAACAACTCCCCAGGTTCCTCGATCAGCTCCTCCGAACCTCCCCCGATCCCGAGATGATGCATATGATGGAGAAAAGAGATAAATACATTTGCATGAACAACAACTTGTATAAAATAAAGTATGCATGATGAATGGATGCTTCATGATGCAAGCTATTAATAAGTGCATATCTCTTCTGCAAAAACATAACTTAATCTACACAAGAAACCTTTGCAAGCTACATGAAACAACACCCTATCTCTCTATTGACAAGAAAATGGCAAAGATGACATGTCATTACTAAAAACAGTCACACACAGGGGAGTTCTACAACTCCAAATTCAGCAAAATTTGGATGACTCTATGGAAAGCTAACAAAATTTCCTACAAAACATTCCACAGCACCCAGAGCTGAATCTAAACCTAACAGCCTCGAAATTAGGAAAAACAGAGACTCTGTTTTCAGCCCAAACACCACATACAACTTCCATATCTTTAAAACTACTCATGCAACTTACCTCAAACTAAACTAGCAAGTAAATCAAGTATTTATCTACCAAATAAACCCACTGAACTTGCCAAAAGATAATCTAAAGTACATGAAATGACATACCCTAGCAAACACTACACTAGCACAATATAATCAAATAAAATGCTAGAACAAGAAAATGTAGAAACTTCTAAACTAACCAAACCAAGCTTACTAACAGATCATAAACATGCTAGGATCACATAATAAAAATACAAATACCCAACATGAACATATAAGCATATATTTCTAGCCTATTTTCCATGCACCATAATTGTGATAAACATACAATTATTTCAGAAAAAAATCTACAAAAATTACCAGAGCATCCTACTGGAATCTAACAGCTACCATAAAAATATTGTGGCAAGATCATGCTTATACAGCCCTACACAAAAATGACAAGTTGACAACAAACCTAGGCATGAAAATACTTTGCACTATGAAAATTGTCGACAACAGATTTCTGAGTATGAACATCTACTCAAACCTATCAAGAAACACCACACCAAGTTTTACATCCAAAACCCTAGTAATCATTTTTCTATGAATTTCTAAAGATCACATAGCAAAAAAGCACATAAATAGAAAATCACATTTCTTCTACAGAACATACTATGCATGATATTTTTCCTAGACTCCACTCACAAAAGCAAGCACTTTTCAAACGTAAAAGCATATTTTTATCTTGTACCAATTAAAAGATATGATTTTCTCCAATTTCCATGCATTTATGGCCATAAATAAAACTCTATAAAAGTTCTCAGAAAATAGGGTTTCATAATTTTATGCTGTAGCCTACCTTCTAACAAGCACAGCAAAATTTGTTTCACTCAATTTGGACTCAAAATGACCAAGTTATGAATTTCCAAAGCTTTTCATTCAAATGCGGAAAAACAGAAAAAGAGAAAAGAAAAAGAAAATCGGGCGGGGCCCGCGTGTCGCTGACACCGAAACAGAGCACGGCGGCACGGCGGCGGGTCGACGGTGGATCTTCGCCGGCGGTGACCAAAACACGCAACCGCCTACCCTAATCGACTCTACTCGATGAGGCGGACGCTGGGTGCACTTGGTTCGACCTAAAACCGACTACATCGACGACGACGGCGCGACGGGCGGCTCGCTGGGCGCGGACGTCGGCGCCCGGCCATTCTCGGCGATAGACGGCGCCGAAAGTGGTGGCCGTTCTCTACTACCCTAGGCCTAGCAGCGACATGCAAGCCTAGAAGCCTAGAACGGAGCAACGACAAATGGAGAAACGTGACGCGTGCGCGGGCGGCGCCACGGACAAAGCACGTCGGCGATGACGCTGCATCGCGAAACGACGGCGAGATCCACTCAACCATCTAGCTCTAGACCTCAAGCACCTCTAGGCGATCCTAGAACACGAAAAAGAATGACCTAAACTCGATCTACGAGCTCGAACATGAGCTTGCCCCCAACGGCGGCCATGGCGGACTTCGCCGGGCGAGCGCGGGGGAGTGGGAAATGGGGTCCGTACCTCGACCTATACCTCGATTTGTTGCCGATTTGGAGTAGAGGACGACGTAGCGGAGCTAGGGACGGGATTTGGGGTGGTTTGGTGCGACAACGGCGACGAACCACGGCGGCGGAGCTCGCGGACACGGGCGGCAATGGCGCTGGCGGTGGTGCTCGCGCTCCCGAGCGGCCGGGCGGTGGGGGGGAGCGAGGCTAGGGTTAGGCGCGCGGAGTGGCGTCCTATTTATACGGCGCTGCGACCGGTACCGCCCATCCGCCCGACGCCGGCTGTCGTGCACGCGCCACGCCGCCCGGGCGGTGTCGGCCGGCGGCCGATAGGTCCCCCCCCTAGGTCCAAATGACTGTTTTTGGCCTGTGCCTCGAGATTCGTGTGGAATTTGGAAAAAGTCAAAACATCAACTTTGTGTAGAATTTCATAAGCTACAAAACACTCAATATGGACTTTTTCTAATTCGGCCTAGATTTGAAACTAAAAATTAAAAACAGCAAGGTTCACTCAACATTCAAAAACAGAGTTTGAATTTGACTCAAGTTTGACTCAAACTTGGGGGCTCTATTTGGGTCATTTCAAAACCTTTCACAAGAAAGTCACAACAGATCATTTGCTCCACATAAAAAGTACTGCATTTCATCTATAGAAACTTTTTGCTAAAAACACTTCTATCAAGCACTTTTGAAATGAGTTTCAAAATGGGTCAAATAGGTTTGACTCACTAGGGCTATTTTATAAAAATTTTCTAAATTGAAACACAAGCTCAAACATGGTCCTAAATTATGATAAAAATACATCTAAGCACAATCTAGGTCCAAAACATGATTATAGCAAAGAGTCTATAGTAGCTAGGTCAAGCAAGCATGAAATGAGAGTAACTCAATTAAAAGCTATTATGCACTTACTCATGCATGAAATGATGATGATGCTATGCAAATGATCATGCTTTCAAGATGCTTAACACCTAGGGTGTTACATTTGTCCAACATTTAATTTACTGGACCTAACAAATTTGCACATTTCACTACTACACGATTGAACTTGCGTGGCGGGCATTTTTCGTTTTCCGTGGCGGGCATTTGGTCCGCCACGTAGCTAGGGTCACGGTTAATCGTTCGATTAACCGTGGCGGACTCCATGCCCGCCACGCAAAAAGATATTAACCGTGGGGCGGCGTGTAACAAAGACCGCCATGGTTAATAAGTTTAACCATGGCGGGCATTGTTACGCGCCCGCCATGGTTAATATCTTAACCATGGCGGTCTTTGTTAAAAGCCCGCCACGGTTAATTAATTCAGGATTAATAAAAAAATAATTCAAAAATATTATAAAATTATAAATTATGATTTAAACCACATATTAAATAATAAAATAAGAGAACATTCACATAAATCTTAAACATGCATCACAATTTAACATTCATCTAACATGGACATTCAATTAAAGCACTTAGAGTTTAAAAGTGACCACACCCACACATCACAATTTACAAAACTCGATCGAACGATCGATTGATCAATCACGTTTAGCTAGCTAGGTTACAAATCAATGTCCTCCCACATATAGTCCTTCATGTCTAGCGCCGTTTCTCCAAATCCTAAGTTCCCATAAGGCCTCGCTTTGTAGCAAGGTCGCCGTTAGGGTCGAAGAATTTGCCGGTAGGTAGCACAACGCCCTCAACGACGGCCCTACAGATGGCGCCAACCAGTTTCTTGAACTTAAGGTCGTCCAAGTTTTGGTGCCAGAAACCTTGCGTGGTTTTCTTCGTCAGCTCGCGCCACGTAGTACGGTACACGCCAATGCGGGGATATGAACGTACAGGTATAGAAACCACCACAGGTTTGCTACCGAAAGGTCGCTTACCGCCTTTGCACGCATCGATATATGTACCAGAAAATGGTTAGAATATTATGAGACCATTCAATATGGACGAGCAAACGAGAGTAATGCTGCATATACCTCGAAGTCTCGCCTGATCTTCATTTCGTCCCCATGTTTTTCTTTGCGTATGCTCATCCTCCGATCGTATGACTCGGGGTCTTTCAAGTAATCCTTGTATGCCCTGTACGAAATCTCACAGTGTCATGACTTACAAAAGTTTATGGTATGAAATAGTATACAAGTGTCATGACTTACAGCTGCAGGGCCTGTTCAAAATGTTTGTAGAGGCCTTTTGGCGTATCATCCAACGAGTCCAGCCTAAGGGCACATCCATCCTGAGGGAAGATTAGCCAAGTAATCTAGTGGCCAATGTGTGCTGTTGTTTGTATACCGGCAAGGCTACACCATTTTATTTGATTAGAGATAGATTCCAAGTGTTCAAAAAATAAAAAGTATTGCTTTTGACTTACTTGATATGTTGGGCCGCAATGAGACAACCGGGCGTCCGTTTTGATCTTCTTCATGCACTTACGGATGTAGTCTCGCCATCTCTCTAACTCTTGCATCGCATAATTTTTCGAAGTGTTCATATTGTTCGGCCTTGCTCAGCTTCTGGACTTGTTCGTTCCTCTGGGTCTCCATCCAGAAATGAGAAAAATACTCCACGTCTATATACGCTGGACATAGAAACACAACTGGTTGATCCATCGCTTTGGCTATCAATGCTTGCATCCTGCAAGCACATGTGGTCACGTCATTATATATAGAATCGGAGAGCTAGAATTAGTCGTGTACGAGCGCGTAATTATCGGTAAACAAACTCACGCAGCATAGAGGGTGACAATGGATTGGTCGATATCCTCGGCGCCGTAGCAACCGCCACATTTCGCCGAAGCCTATTGGCGGTGAAATATCGAAGTCCAAGTTAAAGAGCTCTTTAGGAACCCTTTTTTGGAACTCCTCCCCCCGATCAATCGCATGCTGATATAATCGGTGGAACCTGCGAGTGTCCCACTCCTCGTCCTCGATTAGCTGGCCCTTGGGCACCATGAACTTGCCAAGCTCAAAGGTGTCTGGGCAGTCCGGGCTGACCCATTGTCCCCGCCGATGGGGTATATAATTCCTATACAGAAGGAGATGTACGTTAGCATCTTCTAGCTACGTACGCATACGTAATATGTCTGGCCAAGTTTGGTTGAGATTGTCACGCATATACGTACCTACTGCTGCCGGTCTTCACGGCCCCCGGGTTCAGCTTAGCCAATCGGAGGTCCTTTTCCTTCTCCGCTAGCTCCTTCCTGGCCTCATCATCTAAGTATTTGTTGCTCAGGGCAAGAATTTCCTTATCTTCTTTTGATAGCTTCTTCTTCCTCGGCGCTTGGGGGGGACATTCGGCCTCATCCTCCTTCTGACTGCTTCGAGGCGGTGTTGAGAATCCTATGCATTTCGAATTGAACTAAATTAGCCACCACCAATGCCTAGTACAAGTTAATTAGCCATACTTTTTTTTTGCTATACCACATTTTTTGAAACCTCCTCGACCATTGGGCGCTTGAACGGCGTGGGAGGACGGCGAGCAACCTTCTTAGGAGAAGGTGTCCTCTTGCTCGAGCCGTGAGGTGGTGTCTTGCCACCGTCTTCTTCTTCCCGGTTCTTCCTGAGGTGGGTTCGAACGAGGACTACCACCACCTCGGCCACCATCTTCTCCTTCCGTACTTCCGGTGGGTTCGGGCGAGGACTTCCGGCACCTCGGCCACCATCGTCGTCGTTATCATCATCGTCATCGCCACCATCACCCGGGAGAAGGAGGAGGAGCTGCGCGGCCGCTACCGCCGGAGGTGTCCGCCGTCGGTTTCCACAGACAATGTCTTCCTTGTTCCATAGGTACTCCCTCTCCTCCCGAGGGTCCTTGAGTACTGTTTCTCCTTGTTCACCCGGGATATCGAGCTCCTCATCACCCAGGCCTGGTTCTATGGAGGTCGGATAAACGAAGGCATACTCGGTGGGACCGCTCGTTATTGTACAACTTAGCACTCGTGGTGCGTAAAACCACGGCAGTGCCCCACCTCCTTCTTCTTCTTCCCCTTCCTACCAATGGGTATATAGAGTTTGCCACCGCAGGTTCGACGAGATCGTCGATTGGGTTCTTCCCAAATGACATCACTCGTACTCACACCTTGGCTTCCTTGGATGTTGCAAAGACCTCTTGTCTTTAATGCCTCTTCTATTTTCTTGTTGACTATGTCCTTTATGGCTTGCTCATAGCCTTGCATCTTAAGGTTTTCCTTGTACCCCTGCCTCGTGTGGTAGTCGGCCGCGTCAGATTGCCAAGAATCCACGGTCTTCCAGCTATACCTCGAGCCCTGCCCCCGAACTCGGCCACGGTGCTCGGGTCTTCCGATTGCCTCGGTCAGCTCGTCGTGCTCCCTCCTAGGTTGGAACTCCCCGCGTGCCTTGGCCTCTTTGACAAGCATCACCTTCTTCACCACCTCGTCGACCTTTGGGTCATTGTATTTGGACGGGTTGTCTTTCTTCTGCTTCTTGGGCTGACGGGCATACAAGAAGTCGCGTGTCCTCTCAGGAAGGTCTACCAACGGATTCTATATCCCTTTCTCAGCGTCCTCCCTTTCTTTCCGCCGCCATTTTCCCTTATGACCAAAATATCCTACACAGCCGAGGTTGTGCCTGAGGTCGTTCTTCTTTGCAAGTTCTTTGCCCATTTTTGACTTGGCCTCATACTCTTCGTTAGTCGTGAGCCTGACGAACTCATCCCAGACGGGTTGCTTTAAGAAGTTGTAGGCTTGAAGTGGTGACTTGCCCTTCTGCACATAGTGTGTGTAGAGATTGTTCCACAGGGTGCGAAGCACTTGCACTTTGCTTGCAACGGTCCACACATACTTCTGGCATTTCTTTTTGTCAAAGCCTGCCTCCCCCCGGATAATGGAACAGGGACTTTCACGCCTTTCCACACCTTCTTCTTCAAAGCACCTCCGGGACATTCCTCCGTCTAGGTAAGTGATGGGCACGCTTCCTTTGGCTATAACGGAGATCCGTTGCTATGGACGGCCCCGATAGTTTCCGGCTCCACGGGATCTCCATTCAGGCCTATCCTTAATATATTACGCACCACCCCAGCTTTCTGGTGCCTCCCGTGCTGGCCTCTTTTCAAGCCTGACGTCTTGGACTTCTTGGAGGTGGTGGTCGCTGAAGTGGTAGGGGTGGGACCAGATTCCTGCCCCTCTGACTGAGCTCTCTCTTCACCAAACTCCGCATTACGAGGCACCAATGGTAACCGTCATGACAACAACTAAAATTAGTCGCGGTACTTACATGAGGCACACGACGTTGTGTTTGTCATATACTTACGTTTTGGGTTCCGTGCTGTCCGCTCGAGAACCCCGTGTGTTGGGCTCCTTTGGTTGCCAGGTCGGATCAATTTCTTCCTCCGTAAGACGTTTCTTCTCCGCCTTGGTGTCAACCGTTCGCTCTCGTATCCACCGTCGCTGGAAGAATCGGACGATGGAGGCCACATCCTCGCCGCTCGGCCACCTATTGCACGATCTCTATCGGTTGGTTCGATGCCATTGGATTCTACGAGAACGCACAAAGCATTTATTATAGTAATTTTTGTGAAAGAGTAAAGTAAAGCGGTAGTATGTAGTAGAGCCATCACAGAGTCATCTCAAATAATATTTATTGTATTCCTCTCATGATTACATATATATATTTCCATTTTACATAGAGTAGTTACAAAAAAAAAAAAAATTTACAAAGAAATAGATAAAATAGGTACATATTTTCCTTTTTACATAGTACATACAAAAAATACAAAAAATAAACAAAAAATGTGTAACAATAAAAAAAATGTGTAAAAATAATAAAAAAAATGTGTATTTGGCTCGAAGTACCCAACTATCCTTATCACATCGTTTAAACTGGTTGCTTGTATATGTAATACAAGCCGCCCTCGTTTAGCCGCTCACAAGTATGGGGACATTTTCATCATCGCCGCCCTCGGCATTAATAGATTCACATCATCGCATATGCCACCGCCTCATGTGTAAAATTTTAAAAACGAAAAAAAAAAAAAACCGCCACGGAAGTTCAACTGAGTAGTAGACAAAATAGAGTCTAAGGTTGGGAGTCAAAAAGAGGTAGATAGAGAGCCACCATATATATGTGACCCCGCCGTGGAATCTGCTAAGTCCTCCCACTTCATTTCTCACCCCAAAGGGCTGCCAAAACTTTCCGCCGACCGACGCCATAGAACACAAGCTTGCCTTCAAGCAAAATTCATCTCAATTTGGACAAAAATCATCTCAATTTGGACAAAAATCATCTCAATTTGTACGTAATTCATCTCAATTTGAACAAAATTCATGGACAATAATATGAAGCATCATAGGCAAAGTGGCATATAGTGCTCGGCTAAAAAAATTCAATGAATTCCCATGAATTTCGATGACAAAGATCATAGGCAGCGAAAAATTCCATCACAAAGATATCACGAAAAATAAAATTTCCATGGCGGGCATATCACGAAAATAAAATTTCCATCACAAAGATCATAGCTTCACGGCAGAGATTTCTCACCGGTGGAGCACACAAAGACTGCCAGGGAAGGGGGGTTTCTCACCGGTCGAGCACAAGCACGGGGAGCGGGGAGCGGAGGTGCCGGCGACGGCGGCGGAGGTGCCCAGCCGCAAAAGTGGACGACGGAAGGCGCCGACGGGAGACGCCGCGGGCGGGGAGGCGCGCAGACGGGCGGCGGAGGAGGCGCCCGGCGTCGGCGGTGGCGGCTAGGGTTTTCTAGCCCGCCGGGCGTCGGGAGTGGAGGCCGGGAGTGGCGCGGACGGGGAAGGCGCTTGCAGACGGGAGGCGCCAGACGGGGAGGGGCTCTACGGCGCGGAGGAGGCGCCCGGCGTCGGCGGCGGTGGCTAGGGTTTTCTAGCCCGGCCGGCGCCGGGAGTGTACGCCAGGGAGTGGCGCGGATGGGGAGGGGCGTGGACGGGGGGGCGCGGACGGGGAGTGACGCTCAACAATGGGAGGAGGACGGTCGCCGGAAAAATTCGGCAGACCCTTCCGGGGTGAGAAATAAACGACGAAGGACTTAGCCGATTCGACGGCGGGGGTGGCCTATATATAACCGTTTATTTTGCGCGGCCCGCCACGGTTAATCGATAACCGCGGGCGGGGCATTGTAAAATGCCCGCCACGCAAAATAAATTGAAAACATGAATTTGTAAAATTCATAACAATTCAAATGTTCATTCAAAAATTCTGAAAATTTTTGTGTGGCCTCCCTATGAGTATGTGTACCCATGAAAAAATGTGAAACTTGAATTTTGGATAGTTCTTGCATGATTTAAAAATACAGTCTTTAATTGACAAGTCGGGGGCGTTTCGAGCAATTGCGGCGATCTCCAATACATTTTTAGTTCCATTACATAAATGTTGTGACATACATATTTGGTTCCATTACATATTTGGTTCTATTACAAAAGGATCGAATTATTTTTTGCCGGGCTGCCATCGTCCTCTTCCTCGACCGTCCGTGCGGCACCGGGGCTTTGTCTTGGTCTTGATGACATTCCCCACACGCGTGTCTCGACTTCCTTGATCTTGGTTGGATGATCGGTAAAGAGCGTAAACTCTGCGTAGTTGTTGTACTCTTCGTGATTCTCGCACTCCATCGGCTCCCACGATCCTTTTCTTCCCTCCCATGACCGCATGTAGTTGCTTTTTACCCTGCGATTTGGGCACCGGGTAGTAGGCTACCCGGGCCACGCGACTTCGCGAAGTACCCACTCATCATCTCCGGTACTTTCGAGCTGAACGGTGGTTAACCCTACCTCGCCCACGCCAACCGCCGTTGGCTTGACCCACCGCACCGAAAATGGGTATCTGTAGCTCTCGCCATAATCAAGTTCCCAAATCTCTTGGATTTGCCCATAGTATGTCTTGAGTTCCTTGGTGGCCATGTCAAGTCCGTCATACCGACACCGCTGTTCTCGCGGACGCGCTCTTGTTGTCCTTTTCTTTCATGTGGAACCTGTATCCGTTGATGTCGTAACCTTGCCATGTGATGATTTGGCTAGATGGGCCGTATGCAAGCATCGATTCTTCGCCTCTCGCGTTTAGGGGTATCCCCTCTCGATCCACGTTATGAAATTCAACCGGTGTTGTCTCGCATCTCCACCCGTCCGTGCGCGCCGCCACGCTTTTTCCGCGAATTTCCTCCGGATGCTTCTCACCCCGTTTCCATTGATACTAACTGGTTCGTGAGCGCCGTCATGGGCTTGTTCGATTGTTTCTTGGTCAATATCGGTCCGTACTTTCCTCCTCGCGCAGCCCATGCCCGCCCCTGCCTTCATGCGGGTGGTCGGAAGGCCGATTGCATTTCCATCCCGGATGTATCTAGTGCGCGAAGCAACGACCTCGTGTTGTGTATGCCTCGTTCATAGAGCCCTCTAGGTATGCACGGTTAAGGACGGATCTGTTAAGAGAAGACATGAAGCGCTCGTTATTCCACATCTCGTGCAGGTAGAGAGGCCCCAGTTCTTCTATCTGATCGACCATGTGTATCATGAGGTGTGGCATAATATCGAAGAAAGACGGTGGTAAGCACATCTCGAAATGGGCATATAGTCTCCGCGATGAACTCTTTCGGTCGCGGGGAGGTCATTTTCAGCGATGACCTTCTCTCGTGATGCGATTCAAAAGTAGCACAGCGCGTGTAACGACCATCTTCACGAACTCGGGGCGATGCACCTAATCACAATTGGAAGGAACACCGTCGGCATGACATGGCAGCCGTCATGGGCCTTGAAGTTTGACAAAGGTGTGAGGTCTTTCATCGATACAATGCTCTTCAGGTTGGAACGAAAACCGCCGGCACTTTGACATCCCCGAGCCATTTGCAAAAATCCCTCTTTTCATCCCGTGTCGATTGTAGCTCGCGGCTGGAAGGTCGACTTTTCCACTATTCCCCGAGGGTGTCAAGTGAAGTTCGGGCCTGATCCCATGTCGGCAAGATCCTGACGTGACTTGACACCGTCCTTCATCTTAGTCTTGATGTCTAGGAAAATCCCCACCAAGCTCTTGAAGATATTCTTCTGTAGATGCATGTTATCGATGGCATGGGGTGTATGTAGCATCTTCCAAAGATGGTAGGTACTTGAAGAAAATCGACCGCTTCTTGAATGGGACTTTGGCCGGTGCGGGATTGGGTTTTGCTTCGCTTCTTCTTCTTCTTCTTCTTCTTCCATCGCCGTTTTGTTCCGCTTCCTTCTTCTTTGGCTTTGGCCCACCGGCTTTCTTCTTCTTTTTCGAACTCGTGGTTTATGTTCTTCACCATTTCAAACACCTTTGGCCCGTACTTTACCCTTTCCCGCTCCTCCGTTTCAGCCTCTCGCTCACCGTCAAAGTACTCATCCATCGAAGTATCCCGGTACTGTTTCTTTGCAGAGGAATTTACGATGCTTCATGTACACCGCCTTTTTGGGATCCGCTAAGGTAAATGGAGCGGTATTCTCAATGCAAACCGTGGCAAGCCGCTGTCTTCCCCTTAATCTGCCCCGACAATGAAAAGAGAGCAGGGTAATCATCGATGGTGACCATTACCATGGCCTTTAGAGTGAACTTCTTCTTCTCTGATGCATCCATAATCTTGACCCCTTTCCACAGTTTCGCCAATTCCTCCATTATCGGCTCAATGAGCACATCTATATCAATGCCCGGCTGCTTTGGTCCGAAATGAGCATGGCCGTAAGAAGATATTTGCGCTTCGCACACTCGTAGGGAGGCAGGTTGTATATGGTGAGGGTGACCGCCAGGTGTCGCGGCGAAGCACGAGGTCTCCGAACGGATTTATCCCGTCGGTACTCAAAGCGAACCTTACGTTCTCGGGCTCGCCCCTAAACTCCGAACATGTCATCGATGCGTTTCCACGTTTTGGCATCCGAGGGGTGTCGCGAGCTTGCCATCGCCTTTTCGTGCGTTCGATGCATGCCCGGACATCGCCTTGGCATCCTCGGGTTCCCAAAAATTGCCGCGCAGCGATCGAAAGCACGGGTAGGTACCACACCGATAGGGCGAGGATCTTCCTCCTCGGGTGTAACCCTCTTCTTCCTCGCCCTCGAGGAGTTGGCATCCGCTTCTTCTTGCCCGTCTTCGCGCTTCTTGGGCCCTCTCGACGGTCCCTCCTCATCGGTGGCACGACAGCCAAAGATTCCTCTTGTAACGACTCACGCCGCATCGCGACAGTTCTGAAGTCCGCATAGTCACCCCGGTATAGAATACACGGTGGTTAGGGCACGCATGAAACTTCCTAAGCTTCATCGCCACCGGGACGAATCAGCCTTCTTCGCCCGATAGGTATTGGCGGGCACCATATTCCCCCTCGGGTAAAACAAAGTCACCGAGGTACCGTAACAGTCATTGAAGCTCGTGTCCGACCACCCGTAGGCGAGCCTTCATCATCAACATCGTTAGGTTAAAACGTAGCACCGTGCAATCGCTTCGACATTTGCCGTCCGTCTTTGTAGAGAGGGTCAATAGCCGCCCCGCTTGATCCGCCTAAAATTCTCGAGCCACCTTGGATTGCCAAACAACACGTCATCTTCATCTTTGAGGTTAGCAATTTCCTCGAAAAGAGCAAAGATCCTCGGGCGACATGTCATCAACTACTCGACTGTTCACCATCATCTCCACCCGCATTGTCTTCCGGTATGTCTTCCAGCGGCTCATCTACGGTGATGTAATCACGATTATCAACTTCTTCTCGTCTTCGTCCACCACGTTGTTTCATCGTCATTGCGGCCGACCGGGGTCCTCCGTGATGAACCGCCGCGACACTCGGTTCTTTTTCACCATGATACGTCCACACGGTGTACCTCGGCTCCGTGATGAAACCATACCGCACCAAGTGCTCCACGGCGACGTCATCCTTGTGTAAGAACGGTGCTTGCACCGATAGCACGGGCACACCATTACTTCGAACCCTCGACTAATTCGATGCTTCTGCGCGACGGGCATAAACTTCTTTTCGCACATCATCAACGAATTCCAAACTCATCCTCGGCCTGTACATCCAATCTCTATTCGGGCGCCATGGTCGACGGCCCGCTCAAATTAATCAAAACCAAAACAAAGAGAGCGATCGATGATTAGAGATCGGTATCGATGAAAAAAAGAGCACGTACACTTCAAATGAGAGGGGGGAGAGAGGGGAGGAGAAAAAGGGAGAGAGAGAGAGAGAGAGGAGGGGAGTAGGGGAGAGGAAGTAGCTTGAGAGGGAGAGAGGGGGGAGGAGAAAGAGAGAGAGAGGGGGAGAGGGGAGAGGTGCTAGCTTGAGAGGGAGAGAGAGGGGAAGAGAAAGAGGGAGAGTGGGAGAGAGAGAGGGGGGGAGAGAGGGAGAGAGGGAGGAGAAAAAAGGAGAGAGAGAGAGAGAGGAGGGGAGGGAGAGGAGAGGAAGTAGCTTGAGAGGGAGAGAGGGGGGGAGGAGAAAGAGAGAGAGGGGAGAGAGAGAGAGGGGGGGGGAGAGGAGCTAGCTTGAGAGGGAGAGAGAGGGGGGGGAGAGAGGGGGGGGAGAGAGGGAGAGAGAGGGGAGGGGGGAGAGAGAGAGGAGGAGAGAGAGGGGAGAGAGAGGGAGAGATCAAAACTAGATCTCAAAAAAAGAGAGGGAGAGAGGGAGAGAGAGAGGGAGAGAGGGGAGAGAGAGGGGGGAGAAAGAGAGAGGAGGGGAGAGATAAGGGGAGGAGAGGAGGGAAGAGAGAGAGCACAAACCACACATTCATCCATGAATAAGGGAGAGAGAGGGAGAGAGGGAGAGAAAAGAGGGGAGAAAAAGGAGAAATACCCCCTAGCGGTGCCAAACTTCAATCAAACCAAGGGCAAAACCTTCCCCCCCTAGAAATGGTGTTTTCTAGAGTTTTGAAGCTCAAAACCCTAGAAAATGGCGAGATCCCGTGGGGAAGAAGAAGGTTGGGGCTGTATTTATAGCCCAGACTTTTCCGTGGCGGGTATTATAAGGAAACCGCCACGGTTAATGTCGATTAACCGTGGCGGGCATTGTAAAAAACCCGCCACGGTTAATCGCCATTAACCGTGGCGGGCGCGTTATAATGCCCGCCATGGTTAATAGATTAACCGTGGCGGGCATTGCCCTGGCCGGGGGGCTGCCACGCCAACTATTTTGCGTGGCAGTTTTCTAAAAGCCCGCCACGGAAAATAAAAAATAAACACCACGCAAGTTCAATTCTGTAGTAGTGTTTATGAACTTTCAGGTGCAAGGAAAACCAGAATATAAATGAACTTCTAGTCTATAAATAAGAGGCGATAGCTCATATATGAAATTGGCAGAGCTCACAGATGGATGGTAGCTGTGGTTCAAATGACCAATAGAATTGGCTTGAGAAGCATCAGGAAATGTTTCTACTATGTGATAGCGCAGGAGAGAGGCTCCATCGGAGGTGACACTCAGAGTTGATAGGAGCCAGTTTCGCGGACAGGAATCAAGGAGTGTTTCTGCTGTGAGACTAGGATAGGAGGAGGCTCGTCAGAGATGAGAAGTGGCTGTGAGATTTACATGGGCTCGTTGGAGAAGCCAGCTGACCATCACGGTTCAGAAGTGGCTTGCTGGTGATTAGAACGGCTGGACCAAGTGACTTGTCAGCGTTTCCAGGAATTCTGAGAACTTTAGCTATTTGACGTGGCACCCGGCACATTCATATTTAGCTTTAAACGTTACGATGAAAAAGTAGAATAGATTAATGTATTTGAGTTGTATAGATTATAAAATATATAGTGTCGGCCAAGGTCTCACTGCAATATTAATCAAGCTTTCATACCCGTATTCACCCTCTTTCACACATCATAATAAATACTTAACTAAGACCATATACCAGTATTTTTGAATGGAACAGAATAGTTACCAATCACATAGAAGATAAGATGTGTACTTCAGACTACCACAGTATTTGTAAATAACTAGGTGAATTTCCCCGCGCGTTGCTGCGGGTACGAAGGGGAACCTCCAAGATAAGCTACGGCCACCAGCACGATGGCACCGCAACAAACCTGCAGGGAAGCAATAGCCAATCCACGCAAATTAAAGGCCGGCAACGAAATGCATTCAAATCCAAAAAAAAAAACACGAACAGGACCATAAATCTTCATACATTACATATAGTAGATTTAGAAGAGATACCTTTTAAATGTATAATCTTTAATCCACCTAGAGGCTAGTGGATCTCACATGTATAAGTGAGCAATGAGAAGAATACTCACGGCATCTACGTGACAATTGACAAATGCACTTTGTACTCATTACTATAATCTCTGGAGCAAGTAGTAATAAAAATAAGTTTTTTGCTCGTATGTGATGCATGTTGTAGTCATGAACTAATGATTGATGATCTCTAATTTCAAAAGGGGTATTAATCACCGGAGCAATTAGTATTGAAGAAGGGTTTCGTAGCATCAGGTAGAATATTTGAACAAAAATGATAAAAATGCAAAAAGTCATCTCGGTACCATACAGAAAACTCCGTGTTCAACATTTGTACATTGATCGTCACATCTATCGAGCATGGAGCCTCAGTCATAGTCCAATTTTTAATTCCATTGTAGCTAAACAGATTTAAAAAGGAAAGAAGAAAAAAAAAAAAAGGAAAACTCTCTTCCACAGCTTCCGTGCGTCTCCTCCGTTCCTCGCACAGTCAGACGGACGCCGCTGCGCACAAGCCCGGTCCGTCGCCGCTCAGCCCATGCGCAGGGCTCCCTGGACCTCGCGACGTTGCCGCAGCATTGCTGCAATTAGCGGGAGGTTGCCCTCGGCGCTGCGGCGGCTGTGACGTCGCCGACGTGCATTGAGATCGATCGTGTGGCGCGCGTGCGTGCGGCAGGTATTTTCGTGGCTGCCAGAGCGATCGCAACCGTCTGCTCGGCGGCGGCGCTGTACCTGTTACGCCGTGGCGCCCGACGCCCGCTAGGCTTCGCTGCCGCTGGTGCCCTTCCTCGGCCGCTGCCACGCAGGGGCTTCCTCTTCCTGGCGGCCGGGTGATCGGCCGTAGCAGCAGCCGTATCTGCGCCTTCCGGCTGTCTCCGCCCGCCGTAGCAGCACTGGCCAGGGACGCCGGGCCACATGGGGCCATTGCTCGCATCGTCGCCATTCTCAATCTCACCGCCGACGTCGCGGGCTGGGCCAGCGAGGTTGCCGGGCGGAGGCGCCGCCACGGTCGGCGTCACAAGAAGCTGTGAAGCAGGACCCGAAAGCAGCACCGTGCATCACCATGGTCATGCATCCTCGCTAAATCAAACTTGCAATTGATCGGTCAGGATAGAGACCGGGTTGCCGCCGCCCCGCCCTTCCTGAACTCGAGCCACAGGGGCGGCCTCTCTGGGCCCACGCGGACGCCGAGGACGCCGCCGCCGAGGGGAACCCGCCATGCGAGACGTGCGGGCTTGGGCGCCGCCACCATGCCGCACACGAAGCGCAAGACGGTTGCCGCCAGCGGTGCTCAGCGCCATCGGACGCCTATTTATCCCGGAGGTAAGGACCTTTCGTTTCCCTTCCAATTGATTGAGGCTTGTGGTGGAGGGAGGCCGAGGGTCCGGGAAGACGGGGTGGGATCTGTCTGACCACGCGACGTCCAAGACTTCGGATGGGCATGCAGGGATGCAGGGAATGGGGAAGGACATTGAGATGAGTGGGACCGCTGATGTGTCACCCTTGCATGTCGAGAGAAGTCCTCTAGTGGCCTCCTTCTATATAGGGGTTATAGATATGTGAAACTCTGGTCTTCCATATTGTCTCCCAAAGTATAACTCTGACACAAACTTGTCATCATTGTAGTGGCCTGAAGGTTAATGACCTTCATGGCAACAACACGAATATGAGAACACCACACATGAGTTTGTTGGCCTATTAATTGTCTCTTTTGTTGGGTACGGGTACATATTAACACCTAGGAATACCTACTATAATATATTTTACTATATTCCTACATGCTCCCTAGTTATAAACACAAAGACACGATGGAGGGGCATTCTCTACTTAGAAACCTTCTTACAACATGGGGCTTCTTGTTGGGACATCTTGGGCACCAAACCGGTCAATCATTTACTTACGGAGTCCAATGCATGCCGGGTCTGTCTGAGTCTTTGAGGGTTCCGGGACGCTTCGGTCCAAGTCGGGTCCTTGGAGTCTCCTCGGTACACCCCACGCTTTCGTTCCTGGATGTTGTGATATTGGCGCCTATAATGCGGAAGCAATTGCATGAATCTATACCTAAGCGAGATGCTCACAAGTAGCACACACCACACAACAGACTCGATATTTGGTAACGAGATTCGCCTAAGCCTACGTCCCATGAGCCCTTAAGGGCTCATCTTCTAGGCGTGCTTTGAAACAAATGTTGCATAGGAGCTCAGGTGTTATTTCTTTCAATAATGTCGGATCCAGACATTTCCATGTCAAATGTTACACGGAAGTTAAAAATGCCTTTTGTTTGGTTGGTTTTGGGAGTACTTTCCGTTTCCGTGACAGTGTGTGGTAATAGTAGAACTGTAGTGAAACTCGCTCCAAAAGGAAACACTCAAATGTTTGTCCTCCTTGTCGAAAACATCCTCTCAGATGCCAACAGTGTCACCAAACTTGCAGGATTAACACCAGTGTGGACACATGCATCAGTGGGCAAGAAGCTGTTGACGGCCTTCGCGGGCATTTTGGAGTGGAAGTACGTAGTCGCCTGGCAAGTTCAAAGACGAGATTGACGACTCGATGCCAGAAGGCACGCAACAGAATACACGGCATGGCAGTGCTGCAGGCCTGCTCCTATCAATAACAGATTCCAGCCGTTTGCTTAGTGCCTCAAGCACTCGGCGAACAAAGAAAAACCCTCGGCAAACCGTTTGCCGGACGTAACTCTCGGCATAACACACTCGACAACTAAAGGGTCGGCAAAGAGACGCTTGACAAACGTTTGCCGACAACTAAAGGGTCGGGCGCTCGACAAACGTTTGCCGAGAGCAAAAAAACACTCGGCAAACAAAATATAAAACTAACGTGGGTAACGGTCGTTAACTGTCGTTTGCCGAGTGCCCTAACGGCAAGCACTCGGCCAACAAGGGTTCTTTGTCGAGTGCCTTCCAGCCTGGCCCTTGGCAAACAAGCCATATTTGCCGAGTGGCATATACCATAGCACTTGGCGAACCCCAATTTTTTTTTTCATTTTTGGTTTCCACTGGTGCAAATCAAGCATATACATATATGTCTCACATATATCACGCAACTATCACACATATATATTTTAATCTTTAGTAGTACTGAACACTTTGCCTATTTGCCGAGAGGAAATTATTTGCCGAGCTTGAGCACCTGGGGTGCTCGACAACTATACACATTTGCCAAGTGTCTGCTGTTCGGCGCTGGGCAAATAGGTGTGTTTGCCGAGGGTTATTTTTCTCGGCGCTTCGGCAGCTAGACTGTTTGCGGAGAGCCCAATATTTGGCTCTCGGCAAACAGTCAGCCACTCGCAAAAAGGCTGATTTCGGTAGTGTATAGGCATTGTCATGCAGCTAGTGCCTTTGTGGCCGCTTCACGCTCATCAAGGGAAGGTTTGGAGTGGAGATGGACTAGAGAGGGAGAAGTTTGGAGTGCAGACATATGGGAGAGGGAGAGGAGGAATAGGAAAAGGCCTACCTCTCTAGCAAACGCTCAGGTGTGATCACAAAAAAAATGGTGAATGGCCCGATCGCAGAAGTAAGACTGAGCTCTATGGCGAAAAAATGGGTAAATGGTCCAATCATGAAAAAAAGAGATAGGGACGCCCTTCTAGATTAGGTGCTAAGAAGCCTTGAATCCTATGCCTTTCACGAGTTAGAACAAAAAAGAAAATGAGGCATGAGGGGAGGTATCATTATTCATTTAGTGCTTGAAGAGCACCACATACAGGACGTGGGACAGTCTGCAGTGCAGTTGCAGGCATGTTTCTCTACCGAAACTGATGCATTCAGTACACCTCTCACGTATGCAGTTTTGCTGCCATATATTTGTTGACTTGGGTTGCATTGAATTCTGGGTACAAGGGATGGGGAGGAGCATGTGGAGTTCACATAATGCAGACCCAGCTTTACTGTGTGAAGGCTCATCGACTAACCCGAATAAATAAACGGAACAAACTGAGCCGAGCATCAGTTGAAGATAAGCTAAATAATAATACACTCCTAACAGTATCAGATGCTTTTGTCTTCATTCCAGGTAGGTGTCCCATCAACAATGACAAATAACTTACTAGTAGTACCATAAGGATCCGAATGTGTCTTGGTCCTATCCTGCTTGGTTTATATAAGATTGACGCCGGGCTTGATTCTATCCTTCATGGTTGGCTATATATAAGGCACAAGGTCGGTTGCCCATGAGCAAGCTATGCTAGATACTACATATGCTGGTCAACACAAAAAATACATATAGGCAGCAGTACTAGGGTTGGGAAACATCAGAGAAGGAGATGTAAGCGTCGAGTTCACGCATGGTGTATTGACACCGAGCGGATCAAATGCCACAAGACAAACAGTCACCAAGTAAGCAACCACCTCTGCCAGGGTGAGAATGGAACAGCTGTACCAAAGGGCAAGGCAACCCGCTGTGTTGTACATTCTGCGCCTGCTCTTCTAGCTCCGGAAATCAACAAGCTGATGGCAGTGCTTACTCCTAATATAATGTGATGTTACCCGATGGCGTTTCTCAGTGGATAGCTCAGGTTGTGTCAGAAGTGGAGAAAAAAAGCTCCCTGTATAAAAAAGGTTGCAGCGACAGTCTCACCCATGCGAGCTAGCAAGCGAAATGCTGTAAAGGCAGATCAGGACTCACAGGAAAAGACGGCAAAACTGAAGGCTCGCAACCTTGATGAGTCTACTTCCAAGTAATCTTCAGGGGAATCCAGTAGTGTAGCCAGTGGGCCACATTGCAGTGTCGGGATGAAGAGAAGGCCATTTTAGTCCTAGCGCGTCGGCAGCTGGAGGTGTCTGCTTTGGAGTTCTTTGGTTCTAGAGGATGTCTCTCTAGTTGATGGCTTGGTTTTGTTTAATTTGTAGGTTTGGTTGTAAGCTGTCGTGCTTTACAACTTGTAGAACCGGTTGTGAGTTGAACATTATAATAAGTGGTCTAATTCTACTTTGGTAGATGAAGCCAGATTTTAATCTTTTATGTAATAAATGCCACACGACAAGGAATGGTGTTCCAGGTGCAACTGTTCATCAGCTAGGCTCGTCGCACCAAATGTTGTCGGACACGTGTGTGGTTTGCATGCACCAATTGTTGTCGGACACGTGTGTGGTTTGCATACTTGCATGCCAGATGTGTGCCTCAACATCTGGTGGCATGATGACTCACTACTGCACAGATAGTTTTTCATGGTGCCTCTGGTTTTTTTTTTTTTTTTGTTATCAAGGTGCCTCCAATTTTCCTTAGTTGTGATCCCGAGAGCACTGTTAGCTTACAAGCCACCTCAAAAACTACATTTGAAAGGACAATCACTACTACAAAATTGATTTTTAGAATTATGTCTACAATAGCCTCCAAACCCCGTCTACAATAGCCTCAAAACTCCTGTGGCAACATATTATATATGACAACTTTTTCAAAGCAAGAAAGATTACTTTTGAATTTATCACATTTAAAATTCAAACTTTTTCAAATAACCTCGGATAAAGAAACGATCAAAACCAAATTTGTCGATCTCAAAATGTTAAAGAACTCTGTAGTTGACAAATTTTTCCTTGGTCTTTTATTTATTGTCCTAAATATTCATTTCGAAAATTGACTGGAAAAGTGTATGTATGGATGGAGTGGTTAGGTGATCAACATAACTATATTTTTTTTACCTTCCGCGTTAGCTTTTATAGATCACCTGTTCCTACTCGTCAGCAAAGTTGAAGACCAACACGGTGCAAAGGAGTTTTCCAAATCAGTAATACAGGGTGGAAGAGGACAAAATTGTTATCGAAACAGAAACCGCCACAAATAACTTACCAAATCAAAATGGAAGTCGAATCCCTTGATAAATAAAATAATATTCCAGAAAAATAGCCACCATAAATAAATTCCACCAGGGCCGACCGAACAAAAAAAATCTATGTCGAATCGGTCGACCGAATGAAGTCGGCGAGATCGGAGGCCATCAGGGTCGCAGTGTCAACAAAGACCGCATTGGCGGCAGCGAGTCGCATGAGGCAGCGGTGGTGCTCCTTTGAGGGTTTGGTAGATTTTGTTGGAAGTTTTGCGTCCCCGGGGACAAGGACGAGGGTCTCCGCGTGACATTGGAATAGGCGACAGCTCTCTACACATGGAGTTCGGAATCCAGAGATCGAGTGCCTCAGCTAAGAAGGGGGGTGAGGGAACGCATCCGCCGGCAACGAAGAACAACACCCCTGAGTGCGCCAACAGACCAGGGTCCAATGAGCCGACGACTGGATCCGTTGGCATGAGAATAATGCGAGGCAGAGAACAAGCATACCTCTTCTCCACTTTGGATATGAAGTATGGACCGAAGAAGCACTACGGCTAACAATACTGGATGAGCATGGCGTATCTACATGGCTACATCTCATGCGTGTATGTATGTACCTTCCCAAAGCTCGAATCCACTTGAGTCCTCAGCCGCTTCGACTCGAACCTGCTGCAAATCTGCTGCAAATCTCTCACCACTATCATGGATGAGATCTAAATCGATGTGGACCATGCTCCGAGGATATGGCACCTGATCCAGCTTAGATCGGCTCATCTGAACTCGTGGTGAGAAAACTGGCGAGCCAAACCAATGCCGTCGGGACCTAGAGGAAGGACAGCGACTAGGAGGTGGAGATGTTTGCACGTTCTTTTGAGATATCAAGCTCGGAGAGAGAAAGAGGAAAGAGGAAAGATAAGTGAGAGAGAAGGGATGAAGCATTGGTTGCATATACAAGACCATTAAATAAATTAAATTAAAGTTGAAGAGCGGCATTGTGTGTATGTGTGCGGGTGCTCATGGCATCATCGTCTCGTGAAGGCAGCAGCGGACGGGTGGCTTGTGGCATGTGCCGCGTGGAGTTTCCATGGACGGGTCACGGGTGGCACGCGCACTGAGCTAGCTGACTCGGACAAGTTCCTAATGCCATTGAACTAGCCTGTACAACCACGGAGCATTGTCTAATTCAAAGGAATATAAAGTGTTTCCAATGTTGTTCTCTCAGGTATGATCCCAATATATACTACACTTAATAATATGATATGATCATTCTATTATACATGACGTAATCTAATTTAAAATTAAAATACATGAAATAGGAGTGTCGAAAAAAACATTGCGCCGGAAGTCATCCAGGTAATTGCTTGTGAGGCTTAAGATTGTGGGTTCGGGACACATAGATTACTTCTTTCATGTGAAAATCATGTGACGTTTAACTTCTAAACAACGATTCGTAGAGGTGTCCCAAAAAAAAATCAAAATTATATCTTTGGCCCGTCCCTGTAAACTTACTAATTCTTTTGTTTTTTTTTTTAAAAAAAACTAGGGTGTTACATCAGGTTTCTCTATCTGAGCTGCATGCACCAGACCGTTAAGGAGTGCATTGTTGCTGCCATATTTACATGAGGTGCATTGAACCTCCCGTATGGTTTGATATCAGTAGGTCCATGTGGAGTTCATTCAATTGAGACCTTGCTATGCATGATGAGTGAACGATAAAACTGAATAAGACTCCAATTGTATTGCTTTTGTCTTTGCACCAGGTAGGTGCAACAATGAGAGTTACTTCAATACTCATAACCCATACGTACCTTGTTATATCCTACCAGATTATATAATTCAGATCGAGAAAGAACTTGATTCTATCCTCAGTTATATAAGATGCATACTTTAGGTTCCTTGCCCATGAGCTCGCATGCTAGATAATAGGTACAGTATCTAGGCTGATCGATGTTGCTATATACTCGCAAAAGAAATGTAGACATCAGTACTAGGGTTGGGAAGCATCAGCAAATGGGACAATGTAAGCTTTGAACTCAAGCATACTGGGAGGAGAAGAATTTGAGGTTAGACCCAGCCATCCTAAGTGCCTGCAGTGCATTTCCTCACAGAGTGTATATCCTTGGTGGTGATGTCATCGAGGCTTGCATCAAACAGGCTCTCGGACTCTGCTAGGTTGTCCATGGCACTCGGTGGCAGTCATCGTCTCTATGTCCATAGCATTGTGATCGAGGTCCTCCAACACAACCACGTCCTCAGCGTGTCTCCTAGACAACGAAAATCATGTGACTTTTGACATCTAGACAACGATTTTTTTTTTTTGTGAAACGGAAGATATATTAAGCATCAGCACAGTACATCCTCCCTATTACAAACTGAACAACGAAGAAAAAGAAAATTACAACTGAGTCCTCAAGATCCAATCTCATCTTCCTCGCCTCTGATCTCCAGCTCGCCATCAACACCACCACGACGATCCATGTCCACCTTTGCTTCCGCCAAGAAACACCAAGCATTGGAAAAGCCGCATCATCCATCGCCCAGATCACCGCGAATCGATTCCATTGAAAGAAAATCGGCCAGCCCCTTGGCAAAAGAAAAAGAGAAAAGAAAATCCACCGCCGGCCCCGGGACCAACGACCGGAAGAAACATCCACCGCCGCCAGAAACCCAGCGACGAGGAAGAACCACAAACCCATGAGGATTACCGAAGAGCTCACATACCTGACACCAATTATTCGCCAGCATAGAAGCACGCAGCATCCACCGGTACCTAAAAACTTTATTTGTCATGCCTGTGGCGACACCACAGCCGGAACTCTAAACTCCATCAGACATGGAGAGACACTAACCCTAAGAACTCAATCTAATAGGAAAAACTTATGGAAAAACAATGGATCCCCACTCCCTTCGGCCTCCGGCGGCAGGATGTCGGAGGGGAAGGGAGGGGGACCAACGGTGGTAGAGGTGAGGGCGGCGGCGGCTACTGCCCTAACTCTCACGGCCAGTAAGAAGAAATTGTACAAGAGTGGATTGGTCAACGGCCGGGTAAACGTGTGACGTCCTTGCTTGCGTTGCGTATCTAGACAACGATTTATAGAGATGTCTCAAAACATCATGCCAAATGTTTTCCCTGCACGTGTGTGGCTGCCTGGTGGGTCTCCCGGATTAATTCTTTTCTAGCTATGGGCACGTATTTTTTGATGAGTCATGTAAAACTTTGTTCTCCTCCTTTCTATTTGTTGTTATAATTATGGGCCTACCCTCTTGAATTTTCAAAAAGAAACAAATAGTAGGCACAGTGTCGCGCTAACAAATTTAAGTCCTTACCTCTCGCATGCAAATGTATTTCCTAATGTATTATCTAGAGCCCGGAAGTTAGTAATGAGGACAATTGCCATAAAAGCTTCCAATGGTGAGGCAGCGACGGTATTTTGGCCAAGCTGCTCTGGAGCCTTAGAATTATTTGCCTTTGAAAATTTTCCAGGTTGCTCGGCGGCTTTGCTTATGCTCTGTTTGGATTAGCTAAAATAAGTTGCTCACTGCTTGAAAAACGCACAACAGCATGGTCTCAAAAAAAAAAAAAAAAGGTTGCTCGCTGTTAAAAAAATGCTATATCTGATCGAAAACAATCCAGCTTCTTGTGTAGCGTCCATTTTCAACTATTCAACTAGGGGACTTATAGAAAAACCATTAGTAGACTCGGACTTACAGAACGCAACAAATTACAACAGAACTAAGAATGAGCTGATATACTACCACCCGCACCAAAGCTATATAGACCTTGTAGCAAGCAAAA